>JAVGVS010000021.1:4294917-4585039 GCA_032718565.1 Distichodus sexfasciatus | reverse complement strand
ACTCGGTTTACAGATATCCACCGAAAACAGGTATTATTATTATTATTATTATTATTATTATTATTATTATTATTATTATTCATAGACATAGGACAGGTGTTTTCACTGTAAATTTCAGATCTAAGTTTCTTTATATGGCACATACAAATGCACAACCATTTGTGAAACTGATCAACAAATGTTAAGAAATAAAATATGAGGACGCGATGATGATGAGAATCTCTCCTTTTATAACAGATGCTACTGATCTCATTTTAAACAGTCTACCAGTAATCAGACACAGGATATGTTGTATACAACTGTAAAATAATAACACTGTGTCTGGTCCAGAAATAGGCTCATTTCTTAATTCATTCAACTATAATGTCCAGCTATTATTTATCCTAAATAGGTTAGTATATAAAAAAGCACTGGATGTTTGTGTAATCAACACATTAATTTATTATGACCAGTTCATTGTGTTACATTATGCAGCATTCTGATGTCTGAGCTCTGAGTTGGATTTAGGTTATAACAGAAGTCATGCAGAAATAATGATTGGTTCAGTAACTTGTAGCGCTTTAGCTAAATGAAATATACAAAAAAATGCTGAGGATGTGTTCTTTATCTGAATATAGTTGCTCAAAATTTCTGTGTCCTGTATAATTTGCAACACATAGAATTTATTCCTAAGATGTTTCCTTCTAGATTGAATATGAACGCATTTGTTAATATTACTGTTTTAACCTCTGCTGAATAAAAGTTTTGTGTTATTTGCTATTTAGGGAGCTACTTTGCCAGCCATTTCATAATGGGAGGAGAGAAGTTTGATTCAACCCATCCTGAGGGCTACCTGTTTGGAGAAAACACTGATCTCAACTTCCTGGGGAACAGACCAGTAACTGTAAGATGCTTATTGTAATCCTGCAATAAAACGTTTAGTATCATGCTTTTCTTTAAATTGTGAAATTAGTGTGGGATGATCATGTTTAGAAGTACAGACTGCAGAAAATGTCTCCTCTAGCTAAGATTCAGATTAAAAGCACAGATCTTTTTCTGCCAATCAGAAGTCCTTGACTGGGGCACATAACTGGAATATAAAATGTTATTATTGTGAAATGAATGACATGAGCTACATCAAATCATGGTCAAACAACATACCAAGAAAGCTGAACATCTGTCTTAAATGAGGAAACACCCTTTGGCAAAAACATTGAGAGATGTTGTTTTTAGTCCTGACTGCATTGTACAGTACATAAATCAGGAATATAAGAACAACAGCCTGACAGATTCTGTGACACTGTAGGCTTTATTGATGCCTTGCCTTGATTTGCAGGCAACATCATAGCCTAAAGAAACAGACACAGCTGTGGAATAACGCTTTCTCCTCTGGGGAAGCAGAACATATCACAAATACAAGCTTGTCATTTTCCTTTTGCAAATCAAATAACCCAAAAGCAAGGTGTAATTTAAACTTGACAAGACAAGATTTACTGCCTTTATTCTTTTGCACCCAAATGCAACCAAACACAATTCCGCTCTCCGTACTTTTATTTGATTTATACAGATTATTCTGTGTGACGGCAAACCATATTAATTTGTAAATGTACTGTGTGTTTACATATACTGAAATGCATTATAAACAAAATGCACTGTTATTTACCTTAGTGTGCATGTATGATGAAAACAAGCTACCTTTAGACAAAACACAGAAATACAATACACGTGTATTAGTACAATAGAGTTAGTATTAGAACACTAGTAGAAAACCAGTTTTGGGGAGTTTGCTATGTACTACGAGTTTAAGGGGTTGATTCTGGCTTTTCCAACACTATCCCTACTAAAATTAAAAGTTTGGTAGTTTATAGTTATAGTTTGATAGTTTAAAAGTTATATTTGTGGAATTTCTTTTAAAGAAATATAAGCATAGTGGTATTTGCCAAAACTGAGTCACTTACAGAACTGATGCCAGTATAGTACATGAGGTTGAAGCAGATGTCCTAGATTGGAAGTGTATTACTTATAGTAGATTGGGATTGTGTAAATCAATACTCTGACTCACTTCTGCAATATTTGCTTATTTAGCTACACATGCAGATTGTTTATTGTCAGTGTATGAAAGATGTAATTTATACAGCAACGCGTGGATGCTTTCATAAATCTGTGAGTCTTTGTTAGTGTGGGAGCACAGTGTTCTTTAGCAGCTTGTCGCGCCTCTAAGCAGACAGGCTGGTGATGTTGTGGATTTAAGCATCAGCTTACCGCCCCTAATACACAGAGTCGCATTCAGGCTGTGTTCCCAGGAGGGGGATGGGGTGGGAGGGGCAGGGGGACACTCACCCACAGCTGACCTATCAACAAACACACACTCTCACCACCCGACCGGCGTGTGGGCATGCTTATTGAGTGTGGTTTTCCAATAGAAACGGGCACACACATTATTAGACATCCATTTTTAGTCCTTACACGGAGGCATTTTGATTCACCCAATGAGACTAATGAAGTCTGTTTGGGTAGACGTGTCTCCCTGGTGAAAAAAACCTCCTGGATATTTTGTGATCAGTCACATTTTGGTTTTATGAGACTTAATTAAGAAAATATTTAAATACCAAAAATAATTAATAATAATAAACAATAAAATATATATTTTTTTAAATCACTGTTCATGCACAAAAGCAATTACAAACTCCACAAAATACAAATCTCTAGAAATGTTACATTATTACAGTAAACACAAAGTTAAGGATAACAAGAGAAACATTTAAACAATTTAATTTAAACAAATAGTACAACAAGGAACAACAAAAATCATACATTTGGCTAAAAGCAGGACCAAAGCCAAATAAAGATGCAGAAACACTGCACAGAATGTTGATCAGTAGCTTTACTGTGTTGTCTGGCTCTTTGTCTCCTACGTGTTGGGAACAAAGAGACTAATGAAGTCTCTTTGGGTCTTGGTGTCTCACTCTGATGAAAAGAACAGGAGCTGTTTATTCATTCTCCAATGGTCCTTATTACAGTTCCCATACAACGCTCCACCCCCTCATGAGCCGGTGAAAACCCTTCGCAGCCTCATCAACATACGCAAAGACACACTGCGTCTGGTCAGGTGAGAGTTCCAACACCCATTACACATCTCAGGCTGGTCCGCTGTTAGATCTGCTGTTAGATTTTTTTTTTTTTAAGTATCACGTGTTAAATATTCCTCTGCTTCTCTTCACAGATGTAGTGAAGACATGAAATTACCTGGGCAAGAGGCTGGAAAAGGGCGCAGTTGTTACAATATTGAGTTTACTTTCGACGCAGACACGCAAGTTGCCATCACCATTTACTACCAAGCCATTGAGGAATTCCACAACGGTGTGCCCATGTGCGTGGAGATCATAATCCTACTAAGACAATCAATCTTAGCATATTGTAGTGTAAGAAGTGGATATTAAGAATCATTTACATTTACAGCATTTAGCAGACGCTCTAATCCAGAGCGACTTACATTTTCCTACACTTCCTTCCTTACATTTACATTTCAGGGACAGTTCCCCTGAGAGCAACTTAAGGTTAAGGGTCTTGCTCAGGGACCCAATGTTGGTAACGCCAGAGGACTTGGCCCAAAGGCGAGTGTTCTACCACTAGGCCACCAACACCACTCATGAGTACCTCAGTGGTATCTTTACTGGTCCGAGATTTAAACTGGCAACCTTCTGATCAGGAAGCAAACTCCCTAACTGTTACACTACCAACTGCTTTGGTCTTGCCTCTTCCACTCATTCTGACACTTCAGATGTATTTCTCAATCAAAGCTGAAAAGAAAGATGGGAGAGCTACTGAGCAGAAATGCACATGCTGGAAAAGCACAGGGGGATTTTCCTGACAAATCAAAAAAAGAACAAAGGGCAATAAAACAACTACTAGGCTGGTGTACCAACAAAAGTCTCCTCTGAGGATCAAAATACGAAATCAAACGGTTGGCTCTGAAGTCTGGGAGAATACTGCTGTTAGTGAAAAACAGTCCTCAGGGATAAGTGAAACATTAAGACAACTAGCACAGACATTCATTGGGGATGATGGAGATCAGAAAACAAGCTTCTGGGTCTATCTGACTTAAAACAAATGAGGGGCAGGTGAGAATAATGAATAGAGTGATTAAATAAATGATAGACAAGGCAATTAACATAACCCAGTGAAAGAAACACAGATAAATCTTAGGCTTGATAGTCTGGTGAGCTTTTAAATTTTGTGGGAGCCAGATTATACATTGCAGTTGTATTGCTAAAGGAAAAATTACTTTTGTTGCTCTTCTGCTTTTCTGTTTATTGAGCCCATTAACATTAACATTAGATACAGAAGACATTCTACTGTCAACTGTCTACTGTGGTCCAGTGATAGAGACTTGGATAGTTAGGTAATTTTGGTAAACTTAATGCTCGCTAACATTATTTAACACTACTAGCTAAAGATAAAGATAAAGCTAAACCAAGTTTACGTGTCATGACTAATTCTACCACCTTAAATTATATATGGAAATCACTTTAGATAGCATTAATGATGTTTAAACTATCACTAACTGACCTGATTTTACAGATGCTATGCAAGTCGAAGGGTATAATAGAGGTGGGCAGTTTTTACTATTTGTGTATCTGATGATAATCTAAACCAAGATGCTATGGATTTGAAGCTGATCGCGTCCTACCACCTCTATTAAACCTCTGTGCATGGCCTTTAACTTCAAGTTGCTACAGGGAGACTGTCCTTGCAGCCACGCGGCGTACATTAAGTCACTCTGGATAAGAGAGTCTGATAAATGTTGGTGCTGTGTGCTGATAGATACCTGCCACAGGACAGTTCACTGCAGTCTGAGACGGTGCATTTTAAGAGAGGTGTGTGCCAGCAGTTCTGCCTGCCCTCACATTCTGTCAACTTATCAGAGTGGTCAGATGAAGAGGTAAGCATCTACCTCATGTAAGAGCTGTCTGTGAAAATGGTGTGTTTTTGAGTTTTTACTTTCCCTTCCATTTATGTGTTTGTTTCCTTATATGACTGTAAAGGCTGATTGAATATTTCTAAGTTGTTGTCATGTCATGAGTGTGTGTCTCCTGGGTATTAGTCATGTTTCAAGTCTTCATGTTTCAGCTTTTATTCGACATGGATAAAGAAGTCTTCCCCATGGTCGTGCAGGCAGTTGTGGACGAAGGGGATGGTGAGTGTAGAGATGGCAGAATTTACATGTGTTTCTTACATTGGTGGGAACATTTTTCTTTGACTTTTATACTTGAAAGGAAGTGTGTGATGTAGGCTAAAAGCACCCAGTATTGTTATTCATGGTTAGTAACATTACTCTCTGGGTAGCATCTTTAGTTATGCTGTCCTGTTTGCCACTCCATTGACAGAGTAAATATCTTGCCAAAATGTTCACTTTCTAAATTTCACTTTTACTCTTGATGGTGCTTATTTTTTATTCTAATTTTTTTTTTTTTTTACAGAACACTTAGGTCACTCTCACATTCTTCTTGCAACCTTTGAGAAGGTTTGTTTTCTTGGTATAGCGCAATTCTGGCTTATTTAAGATGAATATGTCATTTCATATACCTTATTCTACCTCTTTATAGCACATGGATGGCAGCTACTGTGTAAAACCCCTAAAGCAGAAGCAAGTGGTGAGTGGATAAACCTTCAGTCAAGTTAAATAGTAGTTGTTTTGGATGTAATCATTTATGTGCATTTCAAAATTATCTTATAAATATCTTAATAGTCCTTAACACTCATTATTTTAATGATCATTCAGGTTGACGGTGTTAGTTACCTGCTGCAGGAGATTTATGGCATAGAAAACAAATACAACAGCCAAGAATCTAAAGTAAGGCATAGATCTCATTGTGATATCAACACTACATCATGTCATTTAGAAAAATATTGTTTGTGTACTTCTTGTGTTGAGCTGTTTATCTGGACTAAATGTTGGCTGTGATGCTGTTTAAAGGTGGCTGATGATGAGATTAGTGACAACAGTGCGGAGTGTGTTGTGTGCCTGTCCGACGTCCGTGACACCCTCATCCTTCCCTGCCGACACCTGTGCCTGTGCAATGCCTGTGCAGACACACTGCGCTACCAAGCCAACTGCTGCCCCATCTGCCGCCTACGTAAGCACAGGGGGATCTGCACCTGCTCCGGGTCTCAATGGATTCTCAGTTATCTTTTATACATAGCCATTAACTGTCAGTTAATTTCAGAACTAAGAGGAAAAAGCGCTCCTGAGGTTGTGTTTTTCCCGTTACCTCTAACCATTACTTTTAACCTGTGCAGTACACTTTTTATGCAAAATATAAATTGTTTGTGTGCATTGACAGTTGTTAATATGCGAGTTTGTATGTTTTATAGTTTTTTTTAGAATACCATTTGGGTGATGCATCTGAAATTCATTGTGTGAAATCTTATATTTTCCTGTTGATTTCCACAGCTTTTAGAGCTCTGCTACAGATCAGAGCCTTGAGAAAGAAGTTAAGTCCTCTTTCTCCAAGTGGGTTCAATCCAGTCATCACCTCACAGACTTCAGACTCTGAGGAGCACTCGGTAAGGGAACATTTTTCAGAACTTCATTTATTATTTTTTGCTTTTTTATTACTAATGTTATGTTATTATGACTATTAGTATGCACCAGAAGACGTGCAAAAGATCTCAGCAGAAACTTCAGATTGTATAACCAAAGGATTAACTTGCCATACATATTTTATCATATTACCATATCCCTTCTTAGTTTGCAATTCACTATTTTTACTATTCTATTTATTTGCAGCACAAGCTAGGTAACTATATGAGCAGTGTCCTGCTACTCTCATACCTGCAATGTGCACAAACCTGTAATGTAATTTATAATGTAAAAATATAGATTTGGTCCCTTTGTTTTAGATGGAAATGCCATTTGAGGGATTTTATACTTATTTGACAAATGTCAGGTCATTGTATTTTTATTATATTTTTATGGCACAATAAGTGTGGGAAGAAATAACTGCAGATTACATTAAATGTCAGAAATAGCCAGGAGGAAATGCGTTTTGAATTTTTACCATCTAGAACGGTATCAGTTCAGCAAAAATCTTCGCAATCCTGCCTAAAAACTATTTTAGTTTTCCTTCTGGCCAAGTTGTTTTTAGAACTGTCTGCTGTGCATTTCAGTCTTCAGAGCACATACCTCCAGGTTATGAGGCGGTGTCGCTCCTCGAGGCACTGAATGGACCCCTGAACCCCTCACCATCTGCTCCTCCTCTGCAAGGCCTAACGAAGAGCCACGTCGCTGGGACCGTGCCCACGTACGGCAGTGAAAGCCACCACCCAGCTGGGCACTCGCTTTCCCCTTTAGAGCACTCCATCAACTCCAGCCAAGCACTCAAACTGAATAAGAGCAGCTCCAAGTTAGTGATCCATTCAGCTTTACGTGACATGTTGTAGAAAGCACAAAATGGAAAAATATTAGCTTATAATTTGTAGACAACAAGTACTTATATAAGTAAATATTTTATTCCCTATTTTCTTATTTAATGACTTTTCCTTGTTGACTTTTAGTCAAAAAACACACTGCAGTTTACATATACTGTTTTTTTACCACAATGTGCACAGTTTATTTTTTACAGTATAAATGTTTTTATTTAGAAACAATACATTTTCATTCTTATTTTTTTGTTTACTTGTAAAAATGAACACAGCCCAATGTTGTATAACTAGTATGTGACCAAAAATCTTGATTCTTCCAATCTACTCTAAAGAATCTTTTCTGACATACATTGTGGGAACTCCCAGGTCGCTCTCCCAGAATTCCTCAGTGCTGCCTGAGGAAGAAGACGAAAAGTCTTGCAGTGAATCTGAGGTGCAGGGGTGTAGGAGGAAACTTCCAGTGACGCAGCAAGAGGTATGAAGTCCTTAAATATGAATATAATACATATTCAGTACACAGTGAAAAGAGGACTGATCAAATCCAGTAACAATTAAAATACTGATAGTGGTGTTGATTTGTCTCATGGTCATTATGTCAACTGTCTTGTGTGACTGTTTTTTCCAGTGTGGTGTAACCCCTGAGAGCGACAATCTTACCCTGTCCTCATCGGGAGCAATAGACCAGTCTTCGTGTACTGGAACCCCGCTGTCCTCCACCATCACCTCACCTGAAGGTACAACGCCAAACAGAGCTCTGTCAGCTACGATAACGCCTTTGTCTCAACACTTGATGACCTGAATGTGGCTTCCCCTTTTCCCTTTTCTCTCAAGATCCGGTGAGCAGCAGCTTGGCACAGTCTGTCATGTCCATGGCATCATCTCAGAGCCAGCACTCACAGATCAGCACTGATACGCTCTCGTCCATGTCCGGCTCCTATCTAGCTGGGGCAGAAGCTGAAGACCCTCAGGAGAATCAAGCGGAGAGCCGCGGACCGTCCCAGCAGGATGGCGAGGTGAGATGGTGGAGACAGCAGCAAGCGGACGTGTAGAGTTCATAGGCTGGAGGCGTTTTTTTTAACTTAAATTTGTTTTTCAAAGTTAATTATCCCAATTTTTACTCAACTACATTATGCAAAATTTTACACCATTTCAAAACTGTTACTCATTGCAGTTTGAGACTTGTTGATTTAGTGCATGTCTCTTGTGATGACAGGTAGGGCTGGGCGATATGGCATAAAAATAATATTGCGATATTTTTAAGCTATATCACGATACACGATATATATCTCGATACCTTTAAATTTCCTCTAAATCACTGTATAAATGATAAATTCGGCCCTATGTTGCATAAAATGACACCAATATAATGAATTTAGCCAAAGTTTAACATAGTAAATGCTTTTGTTTTAAACCAAAGTATAATATAGCAAACTTTGTACTTTATATTGGGGACAGACAAGTGGGCAAGGGGAGCCATTGATTGCGTGCTTATTAAACAAGTAAGACCTATTAAATTATAATTATAAGGTCGATAAACTATAACTTGCGTTTAACCTACCTGCCGCTGCTCCTCTTCCTCCGTCATCTTTGGTTTTTCTATATAAACTTTCTGTAGCGTGCAGTCAATCACAAAACCAGGAGCCATCAGCCAATAGGATTCGCAGGCAGAAGCTGCCAAAACCCCGCCCCCAAATTACAAAGCCCCGCCCCCAAACGGCCAAAACTCCGCCCCCAAACGGCCAAACCCCGCCCCTTTCAAACCGCGCGCGTAGAAATCTCACTCGAGCAAAAAAGCCGCTCGTCGGTGATCTACTTTGCGCGCGACGACATTTAACACATGGAGAGGAAAAAAGACATTCGAGAGAGGAAAAATACAGTTTGCGCGCAATATGATCACAACAGCACAGTTGATTCTTAATTTTGTGCTCTCGAGTTTCACATTTGCACTCGCGACTTTGAAATTTACGCCCGCGGAATTTTTACGGCAAGCCATTTTGCGCGCTCTAGTTTTGGCAGTGATGTGACGAAACGCGAAACACGGTACAAAACGCGCATGCGCTAGGAGTTTTCTGGACGGGCGGGGGAGCGAGCTGTCTGCTTTGACGGGGCAGAAAAAAACCAAACTCGAAAGCGAAATACATGCTGTCTGTTTAAAAATAACGTTAGGATTTATACTCGATGGTCACGATATTGTCATTTAGTACATCGCACATGGAACAAACCGAGATATCGAGTATATTCGATATATCGCCCACCCCTACAGGTTTTGTCTTTTGATATTACCACGCTAGGTTTAGGTCACTTTACAGTTGATATATACCAGATATTTCACCTGATTTCATGGAAAGCAGGATTAAGTTAATATTCAGTTGTGACTAACATGTGTCTTTCTTTTTAATTTGTATGTACAAACACTAGTTTCTGTTATAGAGATTTGTCCCGTTTATATTTATGTGCAGGAACGTACAGATGTAGTAAAGGAAAGGGAAAATTATTTATACATTTTTGTTTAATCCAAGTTGTCCTTATCATATTAAACTTAGATTACAAATAAACATTTACCTATTCTCAAGTGCTGTTATTTCACACTCACTTGTTTCTTATCTTATGGACATTGTTTGCCTTTGATACTTTGTGCTTAAACATTGAGATCATATAATAGACATCGTTGTCAGACTAATTAATACATTCTTTAAAAAGATTGGTGACAATTGAGTCTTTTCACTTAAAATTAGCTGGTTAAGCAAGAGTCCTCAAAGTCAAAGTAAACTTGGTCATCTCTGCTATATACTGTACAGATATACAGAGAGACGAGACGACGTGGCTCCAGTTTTTATAGGAAATAAAGAACAGAGAACAAATAATGCACACAGAATAAACAATATATAAATAGAATACAAAATATACATTTTAAACTAGGAATGGAATATTACATATAACTTTAAACTAGAAATAGAAATAGAAGTAGAGGAGAGACCATTTGGATGCAGTATTACCTACAAAAGTGGAAGTTGACTTTTACACTGGATGTGCGGGAGGTTAGAAACTGTTTCAATATGAAAAATTCTATATCCAGTCTTTTAATAAAACAGTATTCTTAAAAAGTGTGACTAACATTTAAGTTTTGCAGATATTTTAACAGTAGTGAACCAGGGTCTGTGCAATATTTTTCAATAATTTGTGTAGAAACAGTTAGAAAGTGACACGTGATATATACATTCAATGTTCAATGGTTGTGCAAGTAAGTGGCGGCAGTGCAAAGTTATTATAGCAGTATTGTAGTAACAGTCATTTGAGGAGGAATTACATCTTTCCGGAGACAGTTTCAGTGCAACATGAAGGAGATAGTCCTGTAACAATAATGATAATATAACATCAGAGCCACAGTAAAGTAGAGAACTTTGACATTTGACAAGAAAGTGCATTTGAATGAACTCGAATGGAAGGTTAATTTGAGGACTTCTACATTCACTGGAGTAATATTTTACCTTTATGTGTACTTTGTCCACCAGTGTTACCAGTGACATGTTTGTCCACACCTTGTTATTTGCATTTTTAATATAATATTTAACTGCTTTTTTTTAGGAAGTCCCATCTGAGACAAATGACCATAATTTTGTGGCTGCCATAGCGGAAGAACAGGACTCCGAGGTGCGATTCAAAACTGTACATTTACTGCATTGTTAGCTTGCCATACGGCAGCCTGCTAACACATTTAAATACTTACTGTCATCATGTTTAGAGCTTGTTAAAAGAATCTTTGCCTCCTTTAGGGAAACGATGTCACTGAGGAGGATTGTGCGTCTCCTACTAAAGAAAAGGGTAAACATAAATGCTGCTTGGGTGATTGTTGTTAATCTCATGCATCACTATCCAGTTGTGCATCTTTAAAGAGAGAGAGAGAGAGCATACTGCAGTGTGCTGGTGTCAGCCTCTTGGCAGCACATTCTTCATAAAAGTTACTCCGTTGCTCTGTGTTTAAGTGTCTTTATTTGGCCACTGAATGTACAGTGGAGGTTATTCATCAGCGTAGTGTGTTATAACGGCCTACTTTATTTGTGTAAAGACACCTCATTCTCAGAGTGAATTTGCGTATTTTGTCTTCTGCATGTGCACATTTGTATTGGCATGCGCTGATGGGTTCTGTGCAATGGATGATAAAGCCCAATGGAATTAAAATTTATTATTTTGAATGTCTGGTAGAAATATGCTTCAAAACCTCAAAGTACATTAATCACTTGCAAACACATTGCAAATTTGTAAGTGCTAAACTAATTTGAAAACACATCAAAATGATTATACATACACATTAAAAAATGCACTTTTATAGATGTGCTGCAAAAAACATAAAACATGTGTTCATGGGACATTGCCAGTAATGGCAAATTTGTAGTGATTTTTTGGTGAGAAATGTACAAGTGTGCTAGAAGTCCACCACAAGTTTGCCACAAAGCTAATTTGCATGTGAAAATATGACTTTGCCGCAAATTTGCTAGACTGTTCCCCAGAAGCCTAAATTTATATAAGGGATGTTCCAAATGGTCACAGCACGAAGGAGAGGTTTCCGGAGGGCAATTTTTTTGAGCGGTCACATGCTTTGCACATTCACACAATTAACAATTCAAATAGAACTTACTTTTTACCTGCAAATGATGCCCAAAAAGTGCCCCCTGGAAACACTTGTGTTGTGCCTGTTTGCAGCGTTTCTGTTCCATGTTTTTCCTTTATTTGCAGTGCATTATACAGTATGAATGTGCAGCATGTTTCTAAAGAGTGCATGTGTTATCATTTTTAATGCAGGTGTGTTCTGAATTGGTATAGCGTTTTTGCATGTGTTTTAAATTTATACTCTGTGGTTTTGCAGTGCATTTTTCTTTCAGATGGACATTTTTTATATTGCATTGGGATTTCTTGGCCACCGTAATTTTAAAAGCTTTGCTTGAACGTTCTGCAGAAATAGCTAGTAGTCTTTGTTAGTAGTATAAAGTTTGACATGTATTCACTCTCTTATGTTTACTTATCTCTTGGGCTGATAGTTTTACTACAGTGCTCTCTAGGTTCAAGTTGAGAACGGGTTGATGTTGGGACAGTTTGATTACGGTATAGATTTTGTGCAAAACCCATTTTCATTAATAATCTGCACCACAGGAAAAGAGAGATATCAACATCCAAAATGTTTGTGGCTCTTTTATCATCTTGGTTGTCCATAGTGACAACTTTTGGCTCCACTGTGCAATATTCGTTCAGAGTTGTGGCCTCCTTGCTAAAAAAAAAAAGATGCATGTCAATCTAATGTGCTGTTTGTGCTATCATACGGCTTCCTGAGTTCATGTGATTATTCTTTACCACACTGGGGTTTATTTACTTAACCTGGAAACTAATCCTCAAAGCTTTATGAAGAGGAGCTTCATCGTTTGTTTTTCACGCATGTGTGTGTGCACGTATGCCCCATTTGCCGTGTCACATGTGCGTCCTTGCATCTGCCATGCCATTCTGTCTCGCCTGTCCCCACTCCAGCGTCCCGCCCCCATACACACTGCTGTGCTCTGCCGTGCCCTGGCTGCTTTGTTTTGACCTCTGACCTCGCTTGCAGGTGGGCGCGGGAGGAGCGAGGTGCCTTGTCCAGAGTTTGACAATAACAATCAGGGACAGTCTGACACCCACTGTCTGACAGGCCTGGACAATGAACAGGCTCCTGATGGCCGATTCGCTGGTGAGTGGCATCTTTTGGGACAGGAGGGGATTAGATGAGCTCTGAGCCATAGCAGACAGACTATTTAAAAGGGCAGTGAAGCGACAAGCAGGGAGTGAAATGTGGCTTTCTCTGCACTGCAGATCTTAAAGCGAGTTGGTAGCTGCATATTCCAACTTGTGTGTGAGAGAGTTTGGGGGGGAAATAATGTGTGAGTGATCAGTGTTTTAACATAGTGCAATACACATCACTTGATTAAGCTACGGGCTCTTTGCTTTGCAATTCTTCATTTCTTCACCTTTCTCCATGCCCCATCAGTATCAGTATTACATTCCCAGCCCAAAACATGGCCATAAGCGGCCAGTGAGAACGCATAGATATCTAGGCACAAGTATATTAAATTACGTTGCAATGCATTTTAAAACCATATTTTTTCCACACGTTCAAAAGTGAAAGGGTGACATGAATCTATAAATCTTACTAGACTAATTGTTGGGAACAAATGTATTATCAAACTTTTCCATTAATATCATCTGTGCAATAAGCTCCAAAATGGCTAAATAGCAGTTTCAACCACATATTAGTCCATCCCATGCATGGAGTCCTCAGTGCCTCTCTTTCAACACCTCTTTACATTTCAGCCTCTCTCTCTCTAAGCCCTGCTCTCTTTTCCTGTGAATGTCTGATTGAATGTCTCCTGTTGTGCTGTAAATGTGCTGTTCTCTCTCTCTCTTTCCCTCTGTCTCTTTCTCTCAACATTTTCCTTCCATCTCCCACATCTCTCTGTCTCTGTCTCTCTCTCTCTCTCTCTCTCGCTCTCACTCTATTTTCCTGGATGTCTGTGGAATGGACAGATGAGGACTCGTGTCCTGTTCACATTGAGGACTAGGTATGGACTCACTGCAAAGGATTGTTCACCGAAAGAGAGAATGTGCACAATGTTCACACTGGACCATTTTTTCCCACTTCTTTATCTCACTTATTCACCTCACTTATTCAGAGGTTAAAAGAGCGATATTAAAGCACTGGAATGTACTATGGGCCATATGCGCAACATTAGTTCCGTGTTCATTAAACTGGTGACTTCTCTTCCTGCGCGATGTCGCCAACTTTGCCGCTTGCTGGAAACCTCTCTGGCTATGGTTACTTTTTACTCAAATACTTTCAACAAATGGCGTTTTACAGTAGATGTCCCTTAGCAAAAAGTGGTATATTTGAAGTTCATTTTATTAAGTATGCTTGAGTATAAGTATAGCAAGTATACTATGGACCATGTACTTGTAATGTACTAGAAAGTATACTAATTTAATACTTCTTAGGACTAAATTGGACTAAACATTTTCAAGTTTATAAAAGTATACTTTAAGTATATTTTATAAGGTCATTTTAAGATTACAAAAGTATACTTTCAAGTATACAAGTACACTCATCTACTGTATATACTACTAGTGTACTAGGTATATACTTCTAGTCCACATTTTAGTTTATTTAAGTATATTTAAAGTATACCACAGGTACACTTTTCTATATACTGCCATTGTACTAGGTATATACTTCTAGTCCACATTTTAGCTTATTGAAGTATACTTAGAGTATACCACAGGTACACTCTTCTATATACTGCCATTGTACTAGTTACATACATCTAGTCCACATTTTAGTTTATTGAAGTATACTTAAAATATACTTTTATGAACTTAGAATTACTAAAAGTCTCCCCGAAACCAAAACATAACAAGGACGCCAAGACCTCTGGTTTAACATTTATTTTTTCCAACCACTTAACCATACTTAAAGGGTAAAGAAAAACAGACAAAAGGAGATGGAGATCCCAGCCAAAAAGAACAAAAGATGGGAAGTTACTGGGCCAGCCACGCCATGGGCCGTCGCACCCATTCCCTACCTTTTAAAAGAAAAATGTACTCAACCTAATCAAAAACCAAACCCGAAAACTAGACCACCGGTAATCTCCAACCCAAACTGAAATAACAAACTAAAATAGCAAAACCCAACACTCTAAATCATGTTGAGAAGAAAACTACAAAAAGAAGGGGAAAAATTCTCCAGAAGATGCTGCTGCTGCTGTCAGGTCAGGTGTGAGAGAGATACCCTCCCCCTCAGGTTCCCCCTTTTCTCTCCTGGAAAATGATTGGCTCCAGGTGCTTCATTCCTACAAAGGAAGGCACAGAGAGAGAGAGAGAGAGAGAGAGAGAGAGAGAGAGAGAAAACACTCCCACAGGCAGTGTGCAGTATTGCACCCACATGCCACACGTAACACTAAGTATTAGCACTTTGTGGCAGAAAGAATAAAGTATAGCTACTAAAGTATAAGTATAAGCTTTAGTATTAAAGTATAAGTGTAAGTATTAATGCACTTAGTCTTAGACTTTTCTTTATACTTATCAGTATGTCAAGTATAAAGCTCAAAATACTTTTGAGCTGACATATATAGTAAGTTAACCTTATCAAGGTAGCCTGCTAACGCTAACTAATCGTAACGCCACCTGGCAGAAGCTGGTGTTATTGAGCATTTGTTTCATCTGGTTTGTTCTGACTTTTGTCACTCATTTTTCAGCAGTATCACTAATACTATTATTAACTTAAGAAATGTATTAACTTACTGTATTTTGAAATTACATTTTTTGGTTTGATATTATTACCTCAGACCGACCGGGGAAAGCACTGTCATTCACCAGACCCTTACCGAAGTGAAAAGCGGACGTATTTAACTCTGTTTTCTGGTTCAAACGTTACACATATGGCCCATTGAGTCTCTTGGGTCAGTCTTTTGATGCAACACTTTCTGTTGGTCTCCTGGAGATGTCTATAATGTCTTTTTTGTTTATTCTTTTCCATTTCTTGCTCTTTCAATTTCTTGTTTATCAATAACCACAACTCATCCATTGTTTCCACTTCTCACACATGTTCTTGGTGTATTCATCCTCTCAGCTCAGCACTCTTACCTGCTTTTTCTCTCTACTGTATGGTTAACAGGGCTGCTGTACCTCCAGGGCTTCCAGCGCATAACTGAGCCTCTGCCACATCACGCCTCCACCAGCAACATAAACCTGGAGGAGCAGACGCTCAGCAACATGGGGCAGAGCCCAAAAAACACACCAAAAACCTGCCGCGGACCGCTAGCTGTGTAAAACACGCCCCTCATATGCGGCTATGCTGATTCTGCACAGCCCTGCTACAGCAAGAGGGTTTCCAAACGCTCACGCCGCACTTATCATCTCAACCCATTCTTCAGTTGAGAAAAAAAACTAACATTTTTTGAATGTTTTGTTTCTCAGATCTTAGTGCTAATTAGGGGAGTTTCCCAATGGTTTTTGTGGCTTTTCCTCATCACAGTAAAACGCATTGTGTCCACACCCATGTAAAGCACTGAGTTCACCTTAGCACCTACACCCTACTGATCAGTACGTAATGTCCAGGCTAAATGCCATTATTTAGAGGTCGTTGATGCATGATGAACCGCACTTCTCAGTTCCCAGTCTTCCATCAGTGAACAAAGAGGCTAAATCTTGAATCATTTTTAAACTGGTCCATCAGAATGAATGTAGAAATTCAGTAGGTATTAATTAGTCACTTGCATGTACACATTCTCTTTGCAAACCTTTCCTGTTCTATTCTACTTGCATTACTTCTTGGAACTATTCAGTGTCTGAATGTCAGTATTAGAATGTTGCACTTCCTGCGCAATGACACACACACAAAAAACTGTAAAGAAAAATAACATGGTACTATTATTTGTAACTATTCACAGCAGAAAAACCCAACCAAGGACACGATTTTCCATGTTGTACCATGCTGAAGTTTAGAGCAATAACTCATCCTCATGTCTTTCTCAGTTTCACGGAGCTGGACTTACATCTGAGCATGTCAAAAGACATGACCTGAAGCTATGGAGCTGCCTCACTTGACTTTGACATCAAACTGATATGGCAAAAAGGTGACGAAACTGGGGGGAGAAAATGGCTGAAGAGGTCCATTACTGGCATCCAACCTCACACAGACAATGCTATGTCACATTTAATGTTGCAGAATTACAATCATATGTCCTGTTTACCGTCGGTGGAACATATTGTGAGGGAGCGTTTAGCAGTACAGCTTGCTTGTTTCTGAGTAGGAATTTGGATACATGTTGAAAAAAAGCAGCATAGATCAGATTTTAAGCTGGTTGATGTGGGGTCGTTAGTGTAATGCTGGTCAAGATGGTCAAAGGTTTAAAATACAAAGGGTCTCCCAAACTTCTTTGCTACCAAAACAGGTATGGATGATTCTGATATGGAGAAAGTCAAAAATGAAATGAATCGCAATCTTGTGACCAGGTAAAACCAGCTTCAGCTGACCCATGCTGTTTTTTAAGTAGAGGCAGATTGACTATGAGTGCCCTGTGTCAATGTATTTCTGGAAAACAAGATCTTATAAAGAACACTGCATGTACAATATGGATCATCAAGCCAAGTGCCCATGGGACATTGGCATGCCAAGTCCTTTAAAAAGAGATTTTATGCATTCCACATGGCAAAGGGTGCACTGTCCTTAATAGGATCCTCTTTATCAAATGTGTTTACTTGGCCTCTTGGCCAACTAATTTGGTTTAATTTTGAATGCCACACAGATTATATAATGTGCCACGTTTGAAAATGGCTCTTTTTCGTGACCTTGAGTTCTGCTATGCTGTTATCAAAGGGAATAGGAAAAATTAACTTTAATATTTTTTGCTATATTAGTTGTGACTTTATCACCATTAATATATTGTTCAGTTTGGTGGCACATGATGCTAAAGTTGAGCCGTCCGTCTTGTAGTTCTCCCAGATCTCTGCCATTAAATCTGGAGAGTATTTCCAACGTAATCATATTCATGATCTATAATTTAATGTACGTGACTGTGGGCCATTTCCTTTGTAACAAAAATGTTTTATTTATTATGTTGCCATAAACGCTCTTAATGTCGTTAAATGTTAGTCTGTCTAATGTCTTCTATTAAATGATTATGTGGAATTATGACTTTAAAAAGGAACTGTTATCTTTTACAAGTACAGAGTTATTAGCTTTGTTTGTTTATTGTTTATTCTAGACCACGGAAATGAGATACATGTCAAGTACAAGTCAATAGATATCCATTAAAAGACAAACGTGTATATCCACATAAAGATAATTTTCTACACCATGTCAGAATGTCCTTAATTCCACACAGGATGTCTGACTAAAAAAACATGAATGTGTTTGTCCTTAAAAGTAACAGTAGTCAAGCTGTGAAGTGAAAAAGATACACATAGATACTTGCGCTGGATTGCACTGGAGATAGTTGCCATCAATGCATATGGAGCATGGTTACTTTTTCTCAGTGCTCTGTAAATCAGTGTTAGCATAGTTCTTCTCTTTTGTTGCTGTCATTCTGCATCCATAGAAAGTGTTACTGTGATTGGCTACAACATATTAGGTGGCCACAAACATTGATCACTTTTATAGGATGAAAATACGAATATTAAAAACAATAAAAGGTTGCTTTCCAAAGTTAAATCACATTGTCCCATCATTGTCTTGTACTTATGGCATACTAGCAGATAATGATCCATAGAAACTTGCAATTTTTAACTATAATTTCTAAGACAATCTTCTTGCAGCAGCTTGTAGATGGACACAGTGACTCTAGAACCTGCAGCTCTTCGACAATGAGAGTTCTAACACTAGACTACAGAATCCTGTTCTTCATTTAGAATGAAACAGATAATAGTCACATAATATCTCTTCAATGTTTTAACGATCAATTCAATTTATTTTTGATTATTTAAAAATATATGTATTAGTGAATCGTGTCTTTATGAAAACCCCCACAATTTTATATGGAATGGAATGGAAATTAACTGGTGAATTATAACATGATTTATGATCCACTAAGTCAAACCTATAGTAAATGGACATCATGTACAATAATCATCTCGCAATCCTAGGGACATCAGAAAAATTGCCTCAATTATTATATATTACATACTTAACACTTGAGAAATTGTGGAAATCGGTGCAGGTTATCTAGCTGGCTCTCTATGCCATAATCATAACATGAATAGTAGAAACTGAATCCCTGATCAGGAATATGATCCTTCCTCTTCTGTTCTAAACCAATAACTGGGATTTCATGTTACACTGGTGATGGGAAAACTGGCTCCATCTACCAATAATAAAGTAATATGGAGCCATGAGAGAGCCTGATTTTACCTCTCAAACAATATATTTACATTCATTACTGTCTTACACATATGGACAGCCTTCTCATAAAGTCAGGGGCGTGAGAACATCAAATGCTAGTCTGCTGTTCATCAGAAGCAAGTCAAAGCAAACATGGCTGCTTTCCCCTACTGTGGTTTCTGCCTCCTTCTACTAACAGGTGAGTAGCTACAGTTTGGATTTTTATTATAGAAACTCATTTCTTAGAGAAACGTTTAACATATTCTCTTTGCTCTCTCATTTTCAAGGCTATCGAACGTATACTTAATGCATTGCCATTTTTGAATTTCCATTAAATAAACAGCATTAACATTTCTGGCATGTACATAATTGTAAATGTCTTATGTCAATAGTTGACTTACTGAATTGTTTCAGTAGTAATTTGCTTAGATTTCTTTTCTTTTTTTTGAGAATAGCAGTCTTATGTAAATCAAAAATGATTCTATTAATAAAAAAATGTTAATAATTTCTGGTGTTTTACAGGGTTTTACCATTATCACAGAAATTGCATATTAGATTCGGTACCTCAAAGTTCACTTTTCTTAAATAAATCAGCTTTTAATCCTGTCGCGCTGTAAAACGTCTAATGATTTTTTTTCTAGCGTGTGGAGTTGTTTCAGAAAAGATATGCAGTCCACAAGATGTCCTAGACTACCTAAATCTGACCAAAAATGCTGAGAAATTTACAAACTGTCGCCCTGTTCTTGACTGGGCACGGCCCACCGAGCTGCATTTGGACATCTTCCTCTCTGCCATCTTATCTGTGGTAAGGATTATAGCTTTTAAAACATTTACAAATCTTCCCCCATAATTCAGAATTTGGTTTCTTTATTGACTGCTCTCTAGCCTTGTTTTGCAGCCATTGGAGCTTTTGGATTTTTATTTGAAGAAGTTTATTTTTCTGCTTGCAGATTGAAAAATCACAAATTTTTGTTCATTTACTATGGATGTCAGTGGTAAGTCTTACAAAAAACTTTCAAATATATCAATAGACATACAGTATGTAAGTATTTTGTACAGATTAATCTGGTACAAATAATATTTTGACAAATAACTAAACTGCCTGACTTTAACAAAAAATGTTATTTGCTGAATTCATAATGATAATTGAAAAAATATTTTTTTTTAGACCTGGAACAATGAACTGATCTCCTGGAATCCTGCAGATTTCTGTGGAATCACTCAAGTCACTCTGCCAAGAGAAATGCTTTGGAAACCTGACATTCACATCCTTGAGTCGTACATATCATTTTACTTATACTTATTTACATTGTATGTACATTTAGGTAGTAAATTAAATTTGCAACATGCAAAGTCTGAAGAATACATAGGCAGCTAAATAATTAACTCAATCCATTAAAAATTATATTTTTAAAATATTATATTTATATTTTAAAATTATATTTAAAAATCATAGAAGATAGCCATTTGACATATGCATTCACACTCTTTATGCAAACTGCAAATATCATTTTGATGATAAAAGCTATTGCATTTTTAGCATAGATAAGGAACACACTTCAGTGGGTGCATACTTGCGCATCAATTATGAGGGTGAAGTGACTATGGACGATAAACTCAAGATAGCCAGCTCCTGCAGAATGGATATGCACAAGTTTCCCTTTGATACCCAAAGCTGTCAGATCACAATCACATCTTTCTCCTATACAAGTGAGCATCTTTAAAGCATTATCACAATGAGTGTGTTCATAAATCTGAAATTGAGACCATTATTGTTACACTGGGTCATATTTTCCTTTCAATGAAAGGCCTAAAAAAAGAATGTGTCAAGTGAAGCCCTACATGATATTCGTTAGAAAATGTTCTATGCAGGGGTGGAAGTAACGAATTACAAATACTCACGTTACTGTAATTAAGTGGATTTTTTTGGGTACTTGTACTTTTATGAGTAGTTTTTCAAGTGTGTAATTTTACTCATACTTGAGTACAATTTACACCATGTAATCTACTTCGCTACTAAAATCAAAAGTCGCTACTGAGTACGCCCACAATTTGAATTAATATTCAAACCTTTCATCTGCATCTTTCAGCCAATAAGGCTGTGCAATCGCAACCGCGCCAATTAATCTATGACATAAGCAAAGAATAAACTCCGCTGCAGCAGCAGGCACAGGTGTCTGGAGGAACTACACAGTGGGGTACAAACTAATTTATAGACTGAAGATTTGGAGACAAAGAAGCCAAAATGGAGACTGTGAAAATGATGGAGAAAAGACGGAGGACGAGTGCCCGCTGCCCGTTGTTCGCAGTGTATTGGGAAAAGTTTAAACTGTTCTATGCATGTTCAAAAACATTTTTGTCATTTTTTTTAACAAACACAATTCCTGCTTTATATCTACATTTATTTACAAAACGAATTCCCTTTCTATACCTTGTTCATCTGAGAAATGTGCTTTGAACGTAGATATTTTATACTGGTGAATCGAATCGAATGCCTGCTATTGACGACGCAATAAAATATCCATCAGTTAAAAAGTAATTAATACTCTGAGTAGTTTTTGAGAAGAGTACTTTGTACTTTTACTCAAGTATTTTTTAACACCAGTACATTTACTTGTAATTGAGTACATTTTAACCAATGTAACAGTACTTGTACTTGAGTACAAATTTTCAGTACTCTTTCCACCTCTGGTTCTATGCTATGGAAATTGCATCATCTTAATATAGCCATTATGTTACAAGGAAAATAGTGAGAAATGAACAGTTACACAATATATCTGAAAACTTATCTACAAACTGATTTCCATTTAGAAGGAAAATATGACTTCATGTCCAAAGGTAAATGTTAAAAAAAGTAAAGGAAGATTTAGATTTGTGGGAAACGAGGGTTTAGTTGGTTCTTGTTGACAGTTGACACAGAACCATTTCGCAGCTCAAATATTTTATTAATCTATTACTATTACATGTGTCCTGTTACTATTTTAAAATGCATTCTGTTTCTTCTGTTCCCGAATCAGACAAAGAAATGAAGCTCATGTCCACCTCCAACTCCTCACTGGTAACACAGTACTCCAGGGAGTTTCTGCTGACACAGGGAGAATGGGAGCTGCTGAACATGACTGTCCAAACTGACACTCTAAACTTTGAGGAAGAAACAATTGATTTAATATCATACACAGTAAGAACGGAAGTGTCAGGGAAGCTGTAAAAATCAAGACATCACAGCAACAAAGTCTGAATAATATTCAGGCTAGCTGTATTATGGATACACAGTGCTTCATAATATGAGCCATCATCCTCTATAAATAATATTGGCTGGATTTGTATTGCTTTTTGCTGGTGTCTATATATGCATGATTCTTTTCTCTCTCCCTTTCTCCATAGATCTCAATAAGAAGGGTTCCCCTAATGCATGCCATCAATTTTCTGTTGCCTGTGCTATTTTTCCTAACGCTAGACCTGGCTTCCTTCTTCATACCCAATGATGGGGAGAAACTAAATGTCAAAGTGACAGTGTTATTGGCCATCTCTGTTCTGCTTCTTATCCTCAATGACATTTTGCCCTCTAAATCCAACAGCTCCCCTTTGATAGGTAGGATTTCTAATGGTCCAGCTAATAAAAATTTGATAATAAACTTTCTGACAGAGAGGGTTGAAGGACCTTAATAACTTAAAAACTGATGTTTATATTTGGTCAGAAATAGATCAAATTCTAACATATCCATCTATAATCAATATGTATAATCAATGCATGTACTTTGCTTTGCCCTCCCTGCAGCGATCTACATTATCTGCATATTTGCTTTCATGCTTTTGAGTGTCTTGGAGACAATTTTAGTGATATTCCTGATCAATCTTGACTTGAAATCTGAGGACAGAGCCTTTGAGCATGAGCGAAGACCTTTCACCAAACAACACAGAGTCAATGTTTCTGAGATGGGTACGTATTGCTCACTACATAGGGCAATGGGTCTGTATCACATTTCAGTTGGACTGTCTAATCTGATAGTCTTAAACTCAAAATGACTGTTATTCCAGACAACAAGGAAAGACAAGGCAGCAACAACACTAGTCCAACTCCTATAAATTCCCCCAGTGAGTCTCTGAAGGTGATGGACTGGGGTAAGGCAGAAACAATAACGAATATGCAGCTGCTGCAAGCACTGCAAAATCTACAAACTCCCAGTGACAATCTACCTCTGCCAATGCCAAAAACTCACTTCAGAAATGGATACTGGGGAAGAATGGCCAAATGCATCAACAAAGCTTTCTTTGTATTCTATTTCATCTCCATTTGTCTGTTTCTCATCCTCATCAGTGTCAAGTGGAGTGAACAGGCATGAGTCCCCACTGAATTATAGGCCCATATATACACATATACAGTTATTCTACTATAGTCTACTCTAGGCAACCAAATATTATTTTCTTGCTGTTCTTTCCTATGCTGTCTCTTAGCTGTACACTTACTGATGAAAACTTGTTTATCGTATATTATATGAAGATGTCTAAATTTATGTTGAATCTGTGACACAACTGATGTAAATAAAGGCTGTATATCAGCAGAGAGGGGATTCCATAAATTGTTGCTGGGAATGCTTACTAGGGACTTTTCTAACAGCCAGCCAAACACTGAGATTGGAGTACCTGCTTGTTGAGCCCACATGGCCTGTTTCTAATTCAATAGCTGGTTAATGCAAAATGTAAAAACAGACGATAAGTCTCTTTTTTGAGCCGAGATTTGCTTTGGAAGAAAATACTGAAGATACTGAAGTGATGTAGACAAAAATGACAACAGCTACATTTCATTATATTGCATTTTGAAATAGATAGCAACATAACATTTATGTACAATTTTGAAGACACTTAAGTGAAAACATTTTATATACTCATAACAAATTATGATTTTTTGCCACCTAAACTGCACTAATATTTTCTGTAGGGTTTTATGAGTGAAACAGAACTTGAAAAATATATTAAATTGCAAATATTAAGACCCAGTATCCAGAAAACTATTTTATTTGTTTCAAAACAAATGACTCAAAACAAAGACAAAGACCCACTTTTTCTTTTGTCACTCCCCTTGTCTTTTGCCACTATTATTTCTAACGGACGGTTCCACATCTTCATTTGCATCCCTGGCTTCACCAATACTTCTTAACCAATCAAAAGAAATAAAAATAGAAATATGATCTTTACTTGCATTTGACGGACAAGTTTACAGAGTTTACAGGCAGTTCATATACCGGTCAACCATAAAATATTACACCTGTCAGACATTCAAGGACACAAACCACTCTGCGCCATCACCCATGGGTTTGTTGGGTTCATCCGACTCCTTATATGGAGACCTTTCGTTGGCACACACACTGTGTATGACAGTGATTAATTTGGGGTAATTTTAGGTAAGATATGTAGAATAATATGAGAATTAAGTAAAAACATAAAGAACATAATATGAATATGACAGGATAATGTAATAAAAGAAAAAGACAAGAAAATGTTATATAATGTTACACACTCATGAATATGCTAAATACTTTAAATAAAAATATGATAAATGATTAAACAAATATGAATGGAAAAAACTGCCATATCAGTAGCTTATCGGTAACAAAGTTACGTCCGAAATCCTGTAGCTTAAAAATGGTAATGGTTCTGTAGCGTCGCTCGTTACATCGTTACAAATGACAGAAAAAAAACCTTTACAAAGGCGGGTATTTTCAACTTTCCGGATCACGATTTTGCGGATGTTTACTTTTTCATTTTTGTGCCTGTATCACTTAACCTCGGTTTTGGTTAACGCAGATTTTGCTCAAAACAACAAAGATTTTTTACAAACACTAAATAAGCGGAGCTCTCGCCCTGCGCACGGCTCTAACGCGCCTCCCGGACGCTGGGGGCGCTGTGGCGGAGGGATGGCGAGAGTCCGCTGGAGCAGCTTCAGCCTGAATGAATGACGTGGATTTTCAATCACTGAATTCCAACTTGTCAGAGAGTCGCTTTCTGCCGCAGCTCTCCTTCGTCCTCTCTGCAGTCCTTTACACGTCTTTACTCTTCATCACCAGCAGTTTAAGGTGAGCCCCAGTTAGCCGTAATATTTATTTAGGTATTCACTGCTAGCTTGCTAAGTGGGCTAACTGGTTAACTTTTAATACAAGCACAACTGTCACAACACTAAGGCTTTATTTCTTATTGCATAGTGGGTTGTTTTCAGTGCATTAACTAAAGTCATGTTTCTTTCAGTTTTAAATGTGCATTTTCTTTGTCTTGCATTTGTTTTACTGTAGCAGGATGAGTAAAGGCAAAGTTGAGAACCTTCGAGACAAAATTGAAGGCAATGAGCTGGACCTCAGTCTCAGCAACCTTACAGATGTCCCAGTTAAAGAGCTGGTAAGTGTATAATGCAGAAAAGCAATTAAAACTTAATACTCAGTTATATAATAATTTATAGAGGTACCGCGAGTAGTTAAATGTTACTCTGAACTGCTCCGAGATTGTTATTTAGACAGAGCTCTCTTATTAGGGAAATA
Source organism: Distichodus sexfasciatus (assembly GCA_032718565.1). Lineage (NCBI taxonomy): Eukaryota > Metazoa > Chordata > Actinopteri > Characiformes > Distichodontidae > Distichodus > Distichodus sexfasciatus. The sequence goes on along the minus strand of JAVGVS010000021.1, from coordinate 4,559,215 downwards.
AAAGATAACATGAACAAATGCAAAGTTAGAAGAGGTAGAATAAAGAGAAGCTCTTGCATGTGGGGGAAAAAAGGTATATAATCTGTAATAAACGTCATCTGTGTATAATACAGTGTGCGAAATTGTATTGCATTGCTGGAGTGAAACAACTGTAGTATCATAATAAAGTAAGATTTTTACAAACACTCTCCACTTGACTGCTGTTACAGTATTTGCACAAATTATTGAACATTTGTACATATAACTGACTGTAGTTTCTCACTTGACTGTAAAGTTGCATGGCTAATACTCAGAAAATGTGTCTTTTAGCAGATGTTTGATATAAAGATGAAAATATATTCAAATATACACACACAATTTACACACTATAATGTAAAAGTAAAGTTATCGTAATGAATCTCCTTGCAGGCTGCAGTTCCCAAAGCAACATGTTTGGACCTCTCTTGTAATAATCTCACAACTCTTACTGTAAGCATTTTTTACTCATTTGATTTTTACTTCTGTATATGTAATATATACATTTATTTAATAATATATTTATTTAAGTTGTGCCAGTATTTGAAAATGTATTTCTAAGTAAACACATAGCACTTAAACAAACTCTTCTCTATTCAGCCCGAATTCTGCACATTGATTCACCTGGTTAGAGTTGATTTAAGCAAGAACCAGCTTGTCAGCCTACCAGAGGACATTGGCCAGCTCTCTAACCTTCAGCATCTAGACCTCTATAACAACAAGCTGACCATGCTACCCATCAGTTTCTCAAATCTTAGGGTTAGTCCACCTCCTTTTTTATTACATTAGTGTCATGCTAAATAAACTTTATTATGAGAACAATGGCATTGGCATGCATTTTCATGGTAATTCTCATGTGAATTGTTTTGTCTTTAGAGTCTAAGATGGCTAGATCTGAAAGATAACCCTTTGGAGGTGACGCTGGCCAAAGCTGCCGGAGACTGTCTGGATGAGAAACAGTGCAAACAGTGCGCAGTTAGGGTGAGAGCATGCTTCTGCATTCCTGGATTAAAGACCAGTGTTTAGCATGTGGAATTAAATGTTGAATAATCAGGCATTACTGAGTAGAAAAAACAACTGCAAAATGAATGAGATGTGGTGATCTACAGGTAGTATAAATCATTCAATTTCAAGTCTGGCTCTATCCTACCTCCTGGTCCTTGCCACAGAACTACTTCATATGCAAACTTACTTTTTAAATGCATATTCACCCATGTGTCTTTGTTCTTCATGTATCAGGTTCTCCAGCATATGAGGGTTCTGCAGGCGGAAGCAGATAAAGAGCGAGAACGTCGGCTACTTAAGGAGAAGGGTTAGTGTTACCACTGAAATTAATTTTACTGGTTTGTATGTGATGCTTATTGAATCACAATTCTCTTTTTTGCCCTTATGTAGAACAGGAAAAGAAGAGGGAAGCTAAGCAGAGGGAGAGGGAGGCCAGAGAAAGAGAAGCTCTGAAAAAGAAAAAGGCTGAAGAGAAGGAGAAGAAAAGGAGGGAATACCAAGCACAGATGGCTGCCCTGGCTGCACAGGAACAGCAGAAGAAGAAGAAGGAGGAGAGGAAAAAGAGAGCCAGTCAAAATCATGGTGCGTTTTGTGACTTTGAACAATATGTAGGGTTTATACACTACCTGATAAAATCTTCACTTCTGCATGGAAGAATACCAACAAATCTTTTGCAGTAAAAATGGCCAGATCTTATGCTTCTTAGAACAACCATAATAAGATTGTCATGTGACATTTATTTCTTTACTCTTTTCATTTTATTCTCTCCATCATTTTGTCTGGTACTGTATGTATTGTTACCTGTAGGTGTGAGAGGTTAATCTGTAGTATCTCCCTTTCTCTTCCTGCAGAAAAGAAAAAGTCCTCAGCAGCCAAACCTCAGGCGAGCCGCTCTGTGTGTTCTCTCCTCCTCTCTCTGTTCTTCAAGCTCTTGCTCCTTCTCTTCATCGGTGCTGCAGGTGTAATAGCAGCTTGTCAGGTTGCAGAGTTAAAGAAGGAAGCGTTCTGTGCTCCTGTTAACCTGTATGTCCACCAAGCGCTGGACTGGGCTCGAGACCTGGACGTGGTGCAGCAAGTCATTCAGAAAATCTCTGACCTCCAAGCATGAGATCCATCCTTCGACTCGCCTCATATTTGGTCTTAAAAGAAAAGTCTGAGTACCAAGGCAGGGCCCATCCAGTGACTGTTGCTACTGGATTGCTGTCCTATTACCTCTGTGTCTCATTTTTAAAAAATGGCATGGTTGGATTGTATGAGCTAATCGGGGTCCTTTTCTTCTGTCTTGTAAGTCAAATTGCCAAAAAAGAACAGACTTTTATTTCCAAGGGCTGCATAGTTATGGTACAATTAGTCTTTGCTGCCTTGAACCACGACCTTTGGCGCCTTACATAATACTGTCCATAAATGTCTTATTTAAAGCAGTTGAGGCCTGACTCTCCCACAGGTTGTGGGATTAAAGCGAGGTAACAGCGAACCTTGGCCAGGCTTGAACAAAGATGATCTAAATGTCGAGGCAGTGTGTACAAACCATGCCATTTTCTCTCCCGTTTCACCACAGCAACGCAATGCACCAGCTTCAAATGAAATGTACATTTAAACTCTTAAACTGTTTCCTTTTGCTAGAACTTCAGAATACACAGAAGGCCAGTTAACCAGGGCGGTGTCTTCCACAGCATTGCACAACTTAATTTGTGTATTTGTATGCATTTGTAATTTTTAAAACATGGACATTAAATGGATATGTTCTAAAAACAGTATATCCATTCAGGGAGGGTTGTATTGGAAAAATGTGATGAATTAATACCGGTGCATGCATGTTGTTGGAGAGTAAAAGTTTATATTTCATTTAGAAGGACGTCAGGGATCTTATAATGAACATCACATGTTTTAATAAATTAAATGCTAAAATGCTTGTATATCATCAGTGACTTATTCAAATGTGGTGCAAACAAAAATAATCCAGTTTGTATTTCATCACATTTTATGATTCATTCAAGCACAACACAAGTTACACAACACAGATATAGTTTGTTTAATTTCACTATATGTTAAAGCTCTTTGATTTCTGTTTTCCAACTAAATTTGATTTTAAACACTGAATACAAAAGTACTGTGCTGAATAATACAATTTGAGTAAATCTACCAACATAACTCCAATTGCATCCCTTGCTCTATAGCTCTGGTGGAACTGTACCCATGAAGCTGTCAAATGGATCCATAAATTAATCTTTCTCCAGCTCTCATGAGCTCACATGTTTAAGGACGGTTCTGCCCCACGTCTCCAGTCCCGCACTTTTCCATATTCTCTCTCCTGTATAGAGTTTGTATTGCCCAGCAAACCTTCCAGTAAGGCCTCGGTTACAGTCAGTCCAAGAGTGACTTCTTGAAATACCTCGCTGACCGAAAGCTGGTGAGGATGAGAAAAAGATCTCAGTTGGTTTTCTTGCAGTGTACTGATAAATATATGTTCTAGCATTAAACAGTTTCATTTTTTCTGGTGTTTCATACCTCCTTAAATTGGAATTTTTTGAACATAGCTATGCTGACTTTGTTATCCAAACCAATCTTGACTTCAAATTTTCTGATTCCAAGTTTATGGATCCCTGTGGAAATTTGTTTTAATTAAAACACACGTAAACACATGTAAAAACCCCAACTGTAATAAGATCTGTTGTTCGCAGCTTACCATACCACATCATCATGTGCGTCACTTCCTTGCCTAGTCCTTTGCCTCTGAAGGTGGGCTCTATGGAAAAAAGGGGCAGACTTCAGTTTTCCACAGTTCCAAAATGTTCTAGAATAACTTTCTGACAAACCATTCCAATGTAATTTTACACCTGCAATCATGATTTCCAGCTCTGCCAGAGACGGGTCACTTGGATCGGTCAGGAAAATGTTGACGTCTCCCACCATGCATTGCTCCTCTGTGACGGTGGGATTGGCCCAGCGCTGCTTATCCAAAATGATGAATGTACACTCTAAAAAGCAGAAGTTGACATGAAGGACGTGATGAGACAGTAGTGATGTGTGGGCAGGTTTTAGTGGTTGTGAAGACCTGACTCACCCCAAAAAATTAGGACAACCTGAGAAGTCAGATTTTACTGGTGTTTTTCAGTCAAAGAAATTCGCTTTTAGTTACTGAGGCTGAACCTGAGGTTACTATTTAGATCTAGCGATAGCAGGGTCAACTGGTATACCTCACAAAGAAAGCAAGACATGTAAATGCATGTGGTTGGGGTTCACAGTTTTTTTTTAAGCGGGTAGGAGAACCTGAATATCTCTGTAAAGAGTGTGAAAACCTCAGATTTTATCAAGATTTTTGTGGCTCAGTTTTTTGGGTACTTGTACTTTTAGAGTAGTTTTTCAAGTGTGTAATTTTACTCGTACTTGAGTACAATTTACACCATGTAATCTACTTCGCTACTTATAAAATCAAAAGTTGCTACAGAGTACGCCCACAATTTGAAATAATATTCAAACCTTTCATCTGCATCTTTGCAGCCAATAAGGCTGTGCAATCGTGACCGCGCCAATTAATCTATGACGTAAGCAAAGAATAAACTCCGCTGCAGCAGCAGGCACAGGTGTCTGGAGGTACTATACAGTGGAGTACAAACTAATTTATAGACTGATGATTTGGAGACAAAGAAGCCAAAATGGAGAAAATGGAGCCAAACGAAGCCGGATAGACTCTGTTAAATTAGAAAACCAGCTCTTGCTGAAACTGAACAAAAGGTTCAGAAAGTGAAGTGTGACAGAAATGCTATTATGTCTAAGAATTTAAGACACTTATCTGCCTGTTGTTCGCATTATATTGGGAAAAGTTTAAACTGTTCTATGCATGTTCAAAAACCTTTTTGTCATTGTTTTAACAAACAAATTTCCTGCTTTATATCTACATTTAGTTACAAAACAAATTGCCTTTCTGTACCTTGTTCATCTGAGAAATGTGCTTTGAACGTAGATATTTTATACTGGTGAATCGAATCGAATGCCTGCTACTGACAACACAATAAAGCATCCATCGGTTAAAAAGTAATTCGTACTCTGAGTAGTTTTTTAAGAGTACTTTGTACTTTTACTCAAGTATTTTTTTTAACACCAGTACTTTTACTTGTAATTTAGTACATTTTAACCAATGTAACAGTACTTGTACTTGAGTACAAATTTTCAGTAGTCTTTCCACCTCTGCTTATTACTTACTACAACCTTAAACTAAGTAGTTATGTCGAATTATTCATGCTTACTTTTAACTATGTAGTAATTCTACTATTATTAACATGAGTCTGTATGTGCTTTTTAAGGTGGTTATCTGAGGACTGGACTTCATAAGAAAAAAAAAGGCTTAAAGGCTACATTTGAGGCTAGGGTACATATGGTTCATATGGTAATGTATTTTAAGTAAAAGTGAGTGATTATTTGTTATTGTGAACACAAGACAGCACAGCACAAAGAAATGTGGCCTCTCCGTTTGACCCATTCGTGAAGGAGCAGTGGGTAGCTAACATGGGCAGCACCCGGGGAGCAGTGGCTGGGGACATTAGCTTGCTCATGAGTACCTGGTAGTGTAACGGGTAGGGAGTTGGCCCCATGATCTGAGGGTAGCAGGTTCAAGTCCCAGGCCGGTAAAGGCACCACCTCAGTGGTGAGCGAGGCACCGTTCCCAAACACTGCTCCCTGGGCACAGGCAAAAGCTGCCCACTGCTCCTTCACAGATGGGTCAAACGCAGAGGTGACATTTGGGTGTGGTGCACTGTGTTCACAATGACAATCACAAGTAAATTCACTTAAAAGATATGTGTGGGGATATATTTAGGTGGTTGTGAAGACCTAATTTCTTACAGCACTATAGGGACATTTTCATATAGGAGGACTTGTCTTCATGATGAATTCTTTCATAGCAAAAATGACAGGCTTTATATGAAAAAACTAAAGAGTCACATCACAACGGTAGCAAGATAAGACTGTGCGCTAATATAAAGAGGAAGCCTCACTGTCATCATCCTCTCTCCAGCTCCTCTGCATGTCGTACTCCTGCTCCAGCGTTAAAGGCTCGGACGCGGTCAGTTTCTGCAGTTCGGGTGAAGACATCCACTGGTGATACCTGAGATCATCACAAAACCAGATACGGGCACTTACAAATCAGACTCGTACACATCCATCTTATATCGTAAAACGTAGATGTAACTGCTACCTGGGAACATGTTCGGCGTTGTAGGGCACCAGCACAGCGTACTTCCCTTCCAGTAAAGTGTCTTCATTTATTCTCATCGTTTGGAGTCAATATGAGGAGCGATTCTCTGGGACCTGCGTTAAAAAGCTGCAGCGACGAGAAGAGAAAGCAGGCGATGACTTACCTGCTGCGGGGGAAGGCTTTAAATCGTCAAGCTAAAAACTCTCCATGTCAAACAGATCTGGCTGTAACATGTAATATCCCCAAATACAATGTGTGTTTTTTTAAAGGGTAATTCTGAGTGTACATGCAGTGAGAAATATGTGTGCACTGCGTCATCAAAGTGCGCGTCGAACAGCGTCCGTCTGCAGCAAACACTGGGGGGCGTCTGTTCTCACTAATGGCCCCTAGGTTTTTAACATACTGTTTAATTAGTCTGAACTGTTGGTCTTGGAAATTGGAGTGGGATAAGAATAGCTTCAAGAGACATTTATGACTCGTATAAATCAAATCTTTCTTTTTTAGATCTTAAATTAGGCTCTTGAACTTTGAACTTCGTGTTTGGTAATCAGAGTAAAGACAAACAGCTCCCCTTTAAATAATAAACACACAAACGAACATCAATAACGACTAACAGAAAGTTAAGAAGCATTAATAACAGCAAATTTGTAGACCTTTGGGAACTTGAAGCACCCCTGTGGTGGGATGTCCTGGCTGAGAGTCTTATGTCCTGAATTTCATCTTCAACCTTTCTATTTTGGACGTAACGCATCTGTAAAGTTTGATTAAAAGCAGGTGAAACACACAGAACTGAACATTACATGTTGGCACAGAGATACTATCAGCTGTTGCCAGCCATAATCACCATTTAAGAATTTATGGAACCTGAGAAATGACAAATCAACAGACATCTGGGGACTTTCAGTGTCAAAGAATTAAGTATTTTCATAAAATAATAATAAAAAATATATAAATAAAATATATGTATTACTGTATGTAAACTACAATAAATCCCTGCCTACATTTACCTGCAACAAACACAAGGTGGCGTTTGAACTCACTAATTTTACACCTGCAATCATGATTTCCAGCTCTGCCAGAGACGGGTTATTTTTGAATGTAGGACCCAACCTCATAAGGAAACATATTTTGATGACATTTTTATATATGAGGACATGTCAGACTTGACAGTGAATTAATAATCTAATTCAGTGTCTGCCTGCATTTATCGGCAGCAAACACTAGGTGGCGTTTAATCTCAATAATGACCAAAATATTTTACATTGTAGATATAAGATTTTATAAAGGACTGATAAAACAAAAGTTAAACACATGCACACACAGAATGCATATACTATAAGGCTACGCTGTTATGCATGGATTTATATTGTGAGTCTTACAACTCAGCACACATTTACAGCTCCCTTTCAATTGCTATTCCTTTATTTGAGAACCAATTGAAATACAGTATTAAACAATAAACATCCTTCATTCGAACTGAAAACATAAACCGGGATACGGCATATAATAAAGTGACCTAGAGTTCAGAGGTTAATATGAGCAGTTGTCAGTAGGTCTATCTATATGTTAAACATTCTGTTCAAAACCCAACACTGAAGCCAGTACAAGGTCATTTAGCATCATATTTTACCTATTATGTTTTAAATACTATATTTTTAAAACACTGAACAATTACAATTATTACAATGTCGCACTGTGTCAAACATCAAGAGCTGTACACCAAATGATGCTTGTCCCTTTATGTTCAGATCAGATTTCTTTTGGCCTCAGAGATGCAAGTGCATGTGCAAAAAGTTTGTCTATAACTGTTATTTAACAATATACACTTCACATATGATTCAGCTTGTTTTGTCCTTCTTCAAATGGGTAAACTACACCCCTGGCTTATAGGTTTCCATGCTGACTTACGCTCAACAGTACAGAACGATTTCAGATGAACTTAATAACCCAAGACTGAGCTCGGCACCGTGGCCCCTGTTATACCAGAGTAAAGCTAAGGACATCGCTAAGGATTCCATTTGTATCACAAATAATTGCATCCAACAATAAATACATATATTATTGGAACCCATTTTGTATCAAGGAAAGAAATCCTGAATATTAAAGAGGGGTCAGTTAAATATCCAATATATTTGCAAGATCTATTATATACACACACATTTAACATTCAATGAACAAACACGAGAAATTCAGACTGTATCAACACTGATTTTTAGACAAACATGTTGTGGTGTTAGTGTTAGACCCACACTGAATGCATAGTGTTATAGCCCTGCTGCTGAAAGAAACCCTGTACTACCCTGTACTGCCCCCTACTGGACAAAACAAGCCACACGGGATGCCACACAACAGACTGTAGTGTCTTCTACTGGTTGTACATAGTGCTTTGGAAGATGTGCATGTGACAGCGTGAAGTCGTTTCCAGTGTACATGAGCCGGCGGACATGGACATGTGTTTCACACACTGAAGGGCACCAGGCCGGGTGGCGATGTGACACACGGAGGATTGACGTTGGTCACGGCACAGGGCTCCAGCCCATTTACCGTCCTGCTGCGAAAACAAAATGGTGTTGATGTTAAAAAGCATATTTGTTAAAACCCTCTACAGGGCTTCTTCTATTAGCTTCCTGCTCTAGATGACTAGTTTCTAACACCATTAGGAGTAACAACTGGCCATGCATCTGTTTAACTACAATTTGGTCATTTTCTACTGTACATTAACCATGCTTTTAAAAGGTTGCATTTTAAATGTCAGTTTCATGCCAGCTAGTAAAATAACTATTACTATATATAAGTTGCATAAAGAGCAGGAGAGTTCATATAAACGCAGAAAAGAAGAGCTGTGAAAAGCATGAAGTATCAGAATCTTTTTTGGGATTAGTTTTTGTCATCAACTGACTGATTTGAGTAGCAAGTCCCCTGGCACAGAACAGACAGAACAGACCCGAAAGCGGCAAAAAATCGTGGCCTAGACAAAACCCCACACTCAACATATCATTTGAAACATAAAAATGCTGATTTATGAGACATTTAACAGTGTTGCAATCACAGTGCTTTCAAGGAGGCAATATCAGGTCAATTGATTAATTTCTGACTGCAAGGAATCAAGAAACAGTGCCCACACACACACACAATAGGAATAAGCTGATATGCAGTAGAAACGCAATTCCACTTCCGACCTCAACCTCTCTCTGACATTCCCCATGCACACTGTCATGCTGCAGGACAGCAAGGCTTTGGATGTTTTTGTTGCTCTGCAGCCTTTTGAGATCTTATGGTTCAGCTTGAATTAGGGAAAATGGGAAAGGTCACTAACCACACCTTCACTAGCACAGGGTCTCTCTGTCTACCATGAAAGCTAACTCTGCGAGGCAACCAGACAGACAGACAGACAGACAGATAATGAAACAAACTACGGTTTTAGCTTTGCAGTGATTGTAGGTCTGGGCAATATATCAAGCAACACCATTACAATTAAAAATGTAATGCATTGTTTGACAGTAAAACTAATGTAATATATTAATTTAGTAGGTTTCATTTAGTCAGATTCTGCATGTCCTAAACAGACTTAAGTCTTCCTCCTTCTTAACATCTTTGTACTGATGACTTGTATTTTTCTTGCACAAAATTTGTGAAGTTGCTTTAGTGCTTGTTCTTGCCATGATATATTAAATATAACTTAAAAACAATTGTATTTTTAAGAATTGCCTATTGTGGTTAAAGCACCTACTCCTAGTACAGTCAGATAACTGGCTTTCAAGCATTAATGTTTCTATTTATTTCTTGCATTAATGTGTATCTTTTGTTTGCGCCCATCACAGCAAGTTGTGTGCAATTAGATCCAAATGATTCAATATAAGAACAAAATAAATGTGACTTCTTTTTAAGTCAAACTGGACAGGAGAAAGTGCTTATCGTACACTGACATTTGATTCAAAAATATAGAATTCTGAGTCATATCGCCCAGCCCTGTGAACAGCTGATTGTGAACTCCATAAGGCTCCTGTAATATGAACGATCTCGTTTATGTTCACCAGCCTGTTCTAAAGCATTTGCCCTCACAGCTAAAAGCCATGCAGCACCTTCCGGCTGGTGACTAAAACTGTTCCATTCCCACTGGTTCAGAGAGTTAAACACACATGTAGAGCACACTTGTGGAGTGCACCTCTATGATGCCAAAGATTCAATCCACCACCAAGCAGTTAATGAAGACGGCGTGATCGTCGTATGGGGATCAGAGGCACTTATTCTAAGTGAGTTTGAGGGAATTTGTTAACCAGCATGCAAGGATCCCACACAGACTCTAGTGCGCTCAGTTACCCAGGAGCAAGGCAGGGAAAATGACCCTCTCTCTTCTGCTGGGGAGAAAACACACACATGAGGGTCTGAGATAAAGACCTCTGGATTCCTACTTAGAAGCAGGGGTGTGTAAATAACAGTGATGTGAATTCCCTGTTAAAACACACTTAACATGTAAATCAACTGATGCACTGAATCAGACATGCTTGAGAAAATAACCAAACCACCCCTGATTTACACAGGCAACCATGTCTTATCTACAAGTTTATGCAGTAGAAACGCAATTTGGAATGATTTGGAATCCATACATTTCTTACAATTCAGTTAAAGAAACATGGTTTGTATTAAAAGATTTTGATTCCTAATTTTCTCTAGTCTATTCAATATATGGCTAGTTTCTTACAACAAACATATTTGTCAGTATGCTGAGCTGAATACTTTAGAATTACAGTAGAGTAAAACCATGTACTGATCATCTCCATTATAACTCTTTATAACAGTAATATACTATGCACGATAACTCACTATTGGATGTACTGTATATGGCAGCCAAACATGTAGTGTCCACAGTTGTAATTATAATTAGGGATGCACCATGATTTGTGCTAAAATCCTGAGCACGCATTACAACATTCACATGCTAAATCTCTGGTATTTACGCACTCAACTCCGCCTACATGCACGCTCAAAGTGCATGCAGTGTAAGTTTACATTTATTTGGGAGATAAGCTGGTGCTCCTGCTAGGTAAGCTGACGTAAGACTGTGGAAAAGGTAAGAAGTCACACTCACGCTTTGTCGAAGTATGACGTGTGCAGTGAGTGAGAATATTTCGTGATGTCCCCATTTATCACGTTTCCGTTGGCGTTGATGACATAGTTCTTTCTAGCCGCATGGTCCTTCGCAAAATTTCGACATGCTGCAAGCTTGGACTCTAAAGCCTGTAAATACAAAAAGGGTAATTCTGTGACCTCTTGTGCATCTAGAACACATACTAATTTCATTCTGCTATGACAATACAGTAGAATCTTCATTTTCAAAAGCCAAGTGCTACAGCAGTCTTTTCAAGGGGCAAACATTAAATTCCAAATAAACGTTACGCTATAGTGTGTGTGTGTGTGTGTGTGTGTGTGTGTGTGCATGCACACTCACCCCGACTTTGCGCAGCAGGTCCCCTACAATATTGAGAGCTGATATTCTAGCAGCGGGAGTGAGGGCCGAGTTGTTACAGCCGTTGGCCAGCGCTGTGTGAAAGAGTAAAAAACAAGTCAGATACAACTAAGGACTACACTGGGGCACCCGAAGCAGGTACAGGAGGAGACATTTTAACCTTTCTGGTTGCTGAAGGCATTGTCCAAGCTCTGACTAAGCGGAGTTGCAGGTAGAGAGAGCGAGGCCTGGACTGCAGAATCCGTTTTATCATTATCTGGAGTGGGAGAGCTGGGAGCAGACATCCTCACTACCTCAGGTTGCCTCTCACGAACAGCCAGCTCCTGGCGCAGGTCTTATACACACACACACACACACACACACCCATACACCACAACCCAACATTTAATACTGATTCATTTAACCAATACACAGATGTATACACAAAACGATACACAAAGTAAAATGCATGCAACTCTCAATAATTCTTGAGAAAATCATTTTTACGTTGTGGACAATGTGTTCACGCTTTAATGCTTGACAAAACAGTGTTACAACAGACAGTGCCTGTGTCCTATCATAAAAGCAGGCATAGCATTGGAATAACAGGCAACTATAGTTGCATTGTTGCAATTTACGTCAGCTGCCGTGAAGTTACTGTCATGCTGTGCACGTTCACAATGTGATTCGTGTGCAAGAAACAATGGCATGGCCAAATCAAAGCACCATTGTGCTTGTTTCTGCCGTGTGATCTTCAAGAAAATATGCTGCTTGAAAGTGAGTGATTATTTCTCATTGTGAACACAGCACAGTGCACCACAACGAAATGTGACCTCTGCATTTGACCCATCTGTGAAAGAGTAGTGGGCAGCTGACCGGCAGGTATCCGAGGGACAAAACCTTGCCCATGAGCATCTTGGGGGTAGTTTTACCAGTCCAGGATTCTAACCGGTAACCTTCCGATCACAGGGCGAATGCCCTAACTGTTGTACTACCAACTGCAGATATTTGCTAAGTAAACATCATTCCAAGTCACTGTGTAGTGTAGTAACTTATGTACAGCTCCGATGTCCAACTCGGTCATTAGCCAGCGGTGAAGGTAAGTCTCTCACATCTTTTACTGAAGCCCCCTGTGCAAGACCCTTAACCCCCAAGCTACTCTGGGGAGAATATCCCTGTAATTAGGTAATTGTAATTTTCTCTGAGTAAGAGTGTCTGATAAAAACACAAACGGCTACAAACTCTCTTCAGGGCTGTGGCCTTTTAGGAACTTGGTGTTGCCCCTTCAATTTCTAGTTACAGAGAAGTTTTACCAGGATATAAAATGACAGTATGTTCTAAAAAAGAGAAAGACCCTGTGTGTGGTGTGAAAAGACAATGTAATGTTACGACAAAATCATAGCAAGCACCTCGAGCTTCATCCTTTAATCTCTGCACAGATACCAGGAGCGACTCTTTCTCATCTAGCTCACTCTCCAGGAAGGCGTTCCTCTCTATGGCCTGGTTCAGTCTCTGCTCAAAGTCCTCCAGTGAAGTAATTGTGGCTCTGGAAGGGATAAAAATCAGTGAGATATTAATATATGAAATATAATGCTGCAAAGCTGCCAGACACTAAATCACTGAGGAGCAAGTCTTTTGTGGCTTATTGTAGGTCTAAGTGTGACATTCAAGGTAATCTGCCAGGACAAATTCCACCATTTCATTAAGTCACGCCTGCATAACGGGGAGATTATTATCTCTTTCATTTGCTGACTATATGATTCACTTGAGACACTAAATTATCTTGCTGATTAAAGCAATACAGCTTTGTGGCAGTTTGCTCTGTGACCTTGGGTCTGAGTGTTACTCTAAGCAAAAATGTAATTTAAACCTTCATGTCTGGCTGAACCATCTGAGTGAGCTGTTGAAAGAGAGCAGCACACAATGTCCTATTGAGCTTTTGAGTAACAGTCTTAAGTATCATGCAACTCACTACGAACTTTGACCCTAATTTTCTCTTTCTATCTGTTACTTCTCTTGTATGTATTTGCTGTCTTTATAGAGATTTCTCAAAACCATGTGGAAAAGGAGCTGAAGTAGGTGAAAGAACATGTCAACATGTCACGTCTCTGACCTCTTCGCTCTCTCCAGGTCATCGTTGGCTTGCTCCAGTTCTCTGACGTATTTATGCAGTTGCTCCTTTATGCTCCGGGTCTGGCCCAGATCATCCTCCAGCACAGATATCTGCTTATAGCTCTGTGCATACTGCTGCTCCAGCTTCTCCTAAATCATCAGACAGAATCCGACAGACAGTAAGAACATTTGAAATCATACACGCTAAGACAGTTTTTAGGGGCTGTTTATTTGATCTACATCTGCCAGTTCCCCCAGACTCATCTCAATGGGTTTAATTGTGTATGACCTAAATGCCAAATTAACATTCTCTCACTTTCGCCACGTTTAAGTTCCTCAGCACATTGGGGTCTATTGCTGAAATGTTCTATTCACAAATCTACTCATTAGGGGGCCATGCAGTGGAACACTGCGTGGAACCCTATTCGAATCGTGCTGATTTTTTAAAAAAATTTAAATTCTGCCTTAAAACGCGTTGTGGAGAAAAAACTGTAAGACCTAAAGCTTTGAAATTTGGCAGGTAGGTCCGGTACCCCACCCACTACTCAGGCAAAAAAAATTGCACCAATATAAGCTATTTTGTGTTTTTCCAAAAAAAAATTGCATTTTGCCTAATAACTTTTGAACCGTGAACAAATGCCTGAATTTTATGAAATGGTTCACTAACAGGACAAAGGCAGTTCTGGTTTTTCACATCTCATTTAACTGCACTGTAGGCCCTGTAGTGCCAGAGAAAGCCATTTAAAATGCCGTAGCAAGAGCTGTGTAGACAAAACTCACATGAAAGCAGCATACATCATGCGGATACAACAAAACAACTTCAAGGAATGTCTAAACAACATTTCACATAAGAAAGCTAAGGGTAGCCCTACTTCGGCTCTGTCACGGAAATGCAACAAGTTATAAACTAGCTGTATAATGCCTTAAAAAGGAAAAACACATTGATAAGAGGCCAGACAGAAAGCCTTCGGAAGTGAGTACTGAATAAAATCTTGAAGGCAGTGGCACAAGTTTTATGTAACGTCACAAAAATGATTTCTAGAAGGTGATCCACACAGAACTGGAGGAGACAAGCTGCTACGTCTGGCCTTGGCACACTCAGGAGGAAGCGATCTGTCTCAGATCTACTCAGTTTCCAGACACAAGCACCGGAAGAAAACAAGAAAAGTGATCAGTTCTAACATGAAACACGAGCAGGGCCATATTTCCAGTGAACAGAAAAGTGATTTGGTGCAATTCTAAAATGTGGCCAATATTACTAAGCAATTTTGAACCCATCACTCTATTATTTGCTTGCTTAAGACGTTTTCTTCTGCTATGTCCAGCCCACGCTTTTTGGCCGATCCATCTGATGGAGACCATATAAGTTTATCTGTCAGTGTGGAGGTGCAATTCAAAAGTAAAAGTGATTCAAAAGTGAAAGCAATTCTGTTAGTCCTCAGACTGGCTCCATGTTCGTCACCTTCAGCCCTTCGAGCTCATTCTGTAGTCTCTGATTGTCTGCGTGCAGGTCTCTGAGTCGCTGCTCGGCTTGCCCCAGCTGAGCCTCCAATTCTGCCTCCAACTCACGGCTGCCCTCCTGGAACTCCAGCAGCTCCTCCTGCGCCTCCTTACAGCTGAGCACAGAACACAGGCACAGACACACACATTGTCATTATGCAACATGTTAAAATGTCAGCTACTTTACAATCTTTGGTTACTGTGTAATGAATTCCTTTTACTATTCATTCCTCATTGCTCAAAGGTTTCAGTTTGGCACACAATCATCAGTATAAGTTGTGGACTACGTTGTAACCATTGTAAAATTAAGGGAGTAAAAAAAATTGAATACCCGTGTTGCACATAATGTTTTTTTATTTAAGTACAAATGAGATTTCTGTCTGTCTGGCATCTGTAAACCCAATAAATCTGTATACCAAATTTCAGAATACAATTAACTATATAAAATATGATGAAAAGCTTAAGATACCTGAAAAAACACTATCCGTCCAGGACTTGTGACACATATAGAGCAGTCAATCAACAAACATAAACACTCTAGTGTCCATGTTGTCCTAGTTTTCTCAAATCAGCAGTCACACAGATTACACCGTTCAACTGTTATAATCTCAGACCCAAATCTTAGACAGCCCGCCCGCCTCCATCCCACCCCCAAGCCCCCCACTTGCATTGATTGCCCCCACGGTCATGTCCTAATGCTTGAGGATTGTGAGTGTTCTGGATAAGAGTGGACTGAGGGAGGGCCGGTGCTTCAGGGTTGAATACGTAATCGTCTTCCGGCATCACTGCTGAGAAAGGATCTAAAAATGGCAGGCATGCGATACTCTCCAGCTTGTCACGCTCAAAGCATGTGACAGAGAGGAATGGGTGGGACAAGCTGTCCGTTTGTCTGGAGCCGGACAGGAAACACAGCCTGATTGAAGAGCTACCGAGTGTGGACGTAAAGCGTTAATTAACATCTGTGACTTGTTTTTGCACAGCGGTGACTTTGGTCTTTAAACTGCTGATGTGCTGAGAAGACATGTGGAGAGGAAGTCCTTATAAAGACCAAAGACAACTAATAAAAGCCTTTAAACCATCAATAAACAGGAGCTTTGATGACAAAGCCACAATCAAGACCCTCTTAAACCCAGATTGCAATGCTTAAATATTAATATTTTACTATATCATTTACAATGAAAGCAAAGACGGGCAATTCAAGCAAATGCCTCTCGCTTGAAAATAATAAGGGATAAGGTTGATGTGCAAGTTTGCATTTAGACTGGAGGGGTGTTGCTCTGTAAATCTCAGGAACTGCAAACTCCTGTCATCGTCAGGGGCTTCTTACGTAAGAATTCGTAATTCTAGCTTTGTTTACTGTGAAGCTCAACCTCCACTCTGATTTTATCAGGTACCTCAGTTCCTCTTAGTGCCCTGGCATTTGGAAAGCAGGACAAGGCCATTTGCATCCAGGACACCAAATGGGACAAAAATAGTGAGAACCATATTTTAAAAGCAATTGCATCTTGAGTGTGGATATTTAATCTCTTCCAGAAAAGAGAAATGTCTCCAAGATATTTTTTAACATTCTAAGTATAAGTAAATACCACAACACAAAATAAATGCATGCATGTCCATTTTAACCTGTATTCTGTTTTGTGCAACATCATCTTCCAGCCTAAAGTTCTGAAAATGAAACCTAAGGACAACTTTTCTACAGCACTACCAAGTCTTTATCCTCTGGTAATCCTGTCTAATTGGATTTCACTGTCTTTTATACACATGGAACCACATACTTCTTCCATTTACTACTTGGTACTACCTTGTCTGACCTCATGAAGTCTTGAGGCATTTTTAGGAATGACTTAGGAAAACAAAAGCTGACTAGATAAACACTGTGCTAAGTTATAAGCACAGTGCCCTTTAACAGTAATCTGCCACTGCACATAATGATGAAAAGAGAAAAAATTAGAAACAGAAACTGTTCTCAAAGTATGCGCTTGACGTCCACAAGGATGTAATATAACTGGTTGCATTACTCCTTTCCTGGCGTACTGAAGACTTTCTTTAAGTCTGGTGAAAATGTGGTGTGTCAAGATGGAAGCTCAGGGCGTGACTCTGTGTTAACTCGGCTCGAGTGTGTTAACACTCGTTTCACTGTGACTTACCTTTTCTTATACTTCAGAGAAAGTGCTTTCCAGAAGTCGATTTCCTCATCTTTGGAGGAAAACTTGGGTATCACATTTGTGTCCATGATAGATGTGTCTGTTAAAAAATATATACATTGCATGATGTTCAATATTTAATTGAAACATTTCTACGAAAATCTAGGCATTTAAAGTAGACTACATTTTAAAAACTACTCTACATGACAGCAATAATTTTGCAAGATTAGTTATTGTCTACTTTCATTGCTACTAGATGCTCCACAAATTATATATGTTATCCCCAATGTACGCAAGCTCTGCTTTAGCAGTCTCATAACAATCAATAGATCTAAATGTGACCTGCAGTCAGGCCTAGCCTGAATATACAGCATGTGCCCATCACACAAATCCTGCTACATTCCCATATGATCTTTGCCCTTCAGCTTCAGGTCAGCACAGACGCTCAGCTGTTCCAATACATGTCCCAGACACAGTGAGCCTTTATTCACAAATAAAGTGGGTCAGCTGGCCAGCACAGCGATTCATAAGCCAAATATCCTCTTCATATAGTGTTTTAATAGCTTTTTAATAGAAAATCCTACAAATAGACATTATTTTATCATAAGAACCCCACAAATAGACTCGCTATGACCATGCAAGGGTAACGGTTATTCACCTCTTGTTTAGTAAAACTGTTGGCAATGATAATACAAAAAACGCATCAAAAACTTGATTCTGGCACAGTATCAGTAACAACATGCCAGTCTAGGTGTAAAACAAAAACACAAGAAAGCAACGGTATAATGTTGCTGCCTTGCATCAGATCAATATGCAATTATCGGTATCTGAGCTGAAAATACTGAACTGGCACCTCAAACAAGGCAACTAGCCCCAATGTCAGTTCATGGAGACTGTGCCTGACTTTGAAAATCTAATTTTGCTAGATGTCATAAATGTAACCATGTAAGCTTTTCCTACTGTTGCGCTGATAAAACAAACTTAATATCGAATTAACATCCTGACCTGTACATCCAGACAATGTCTTGTTTTACTGATTATTTCTTAAATTACAAATTAAATGAAACACAAAAATCAGGACATTTCTGCTGATATTCATTTTCCAAGAAAGACAAATCAAAAACATTTGCCATGTGTAGTTCTCACCAATGAAAAAAATCTAATTAAGAAATAAACTTAACACATAAACATAAAAACACTTCGAACAAAAGCACTAGGTATTATTGTGATGTAATGGTAGGATTTCCATCTGCAGATAAAGACTTCATAGATTCAAGTCCCCCTTTCTTATCCTACCAGCAGCACTACCACCTTTGGTCCCCTGAGTAAGACCCTTAACTGCAAGGTGCTCCAGGGAGATTGTTGACGTAATCAGAATCTGGAAGCTGCTCTGGATAAAAGCATCTGATAAATGCTGTAAATGCATGAGTCTACAAAGTCTCAGCAGGGCTGTGGCCCTTTGGTCTTGATCTTTTAGAACTTGGTCTTGATCTTTCAGATAGTGTCTGATAAATGTATAAATAATAAAAGTCAGATGAAGAAAAAAAATGCTCATCATCTATGGTAATTAACTGGTTGCAGTTGTTTAGTTATTCCACCTACTATTTGATGACAGTCCTATTTTACGTGAGCTCTTATTGAAAGATAGAATAGATACATCTCGACTATTTTGTATTATATACTACATCTAAAATCAGCGACAGTTAAAAAACCTAAATTAATAAAGTGAAATAAAACACATCTAATAAATTGATAAAGCTTCCATTAGGCCTACTCTGAACGGTAAACACGTCGTACTGTAGGTACGAGAGTAATATTACACCTGAGAACCATTTGGGCGTAACAATCACCAAACCATTAATAAACTAATACGAATACTAACGTTAAACGTCATGAATGATAAAAATGTTCTAATAATAGAGTGACAAAATAAATCAGTCCAAAACTGACTGCTGTGATTATTTCAGAGAATAGTCAAAGTGGCTTCGCTGCGCTGCCAACGCTAAAGCTAACTATGTTTGCTAAATTACAGAAGAAACAACATAAAATACACATTTGAGGGAAATGCGCTTTATTCTTCATGCATTAATGTCAGTGTTGGATAAAACATTTTATTTCTCGAAGTTTTCGTGCTACCGGCTTCTTTCTAGTCATTGTTGACATCTACATCGGTCACTTGTGAAATTCCTCGTCGTTATGCTAACGCTATATCGGCTAGCTCGTAAGTCACATATGCGATATGCATGTTACGTTAACACATGGGCAAATCTACACATTTAGGCTGGAGAAATATCAGCTAATACTCACCCTGGCATTTCCAGCTTTCGTTCTTTCTTTATCGGGGAGACTGGAGCTGTCTAGCCAAAAACAGCCCAGAGCAGAAGCGGCATCATTCCTCCCTCTCTCCCTCCCTCTCTCGCTCTCACTTCATCACATGACGTAGCACCTGCTGCGTCCCAAACCGCATACTAGCGCACTAAGCAGTACGACAACAATTTGCGCTCTTTGGCAGACAGCGAGGGCGCGCCGTTCCAACATACTCTCTAGAACGGTAGTTATTATGCGGGTTGGGACATCGCCTCTAATCTCTCCAAACAATCCCCCCCACGAGTGATCCGGCTGTCAAAAATCTCCCGCTCGACGCATGTGAGCGACTCGTATTGTGGAAAGGTGGGTGGGAGGGGGATTCAAGTTAGTCGTTTTCATCAATGCAGCTTCTTTCTGCGACAACAGTAATTTTAGTGAAATGTAAATAGCTGTAACCATCTGAAAACGGATCCTTTATAATGGTTGTAAATAGATGTTTTATATTGGTATAACGACGCCCCCTGTTACCAACTTAGTGTAAATACAGGTCTCCATTAAATTACACAACACTTCTATATCGTTCGTCTTTTCAGCGATATATACATTGCAATATAAAAATACGTGAATGACTGGTTTTAACACAACCATTCATCAAATGGTTACAGAAACAATGAACATTATAGTTCCTTCAGTGGCTTTGGTACCTACGGCGATGTATGTTACTGATATTACTTAGCAACTTTCGCCCTGAATGGCCCGATTTGAGATTTCAGATTTTGAGATTTGAGATTTTGTGTAGAATTATCTTCGCACTCCATTCAATTTCTTTTGACATGAATAACATTGCCATGCAGGAAGATGTTGCAGATGTCAGCAGGGATGCTGCTAGAAAATGCTAGGCATTTAAAAGTTATTAAATGTAAACATGTATGTGTGTATATTTACAACTCCTCCAGACCAAGAACTATCATAATACACTCTTACACTTCCCAAATAAGAATGGCATATGTGGGATTTCCAAAAACCTGGTGTAGTATATCTGGTGTACAGGTAAATACTTTAATTATGCAAAAATGTAATTATGCAAAAATGATCTAGTAAGACATCATAATAACCATATATAGTTAAACATATGTACTTATATTTACAGTGTTTGTAAAACTAACAAATTGCAGTCTACTATAGAACAGATCATGTAACATTTAAGCAATACAGTTTTGTGTAAATTAATTATGTACATCAGATTCTTCTGTAGTTTTATAAAAACCTCAAAAAGTCCCAGCAATTTAAAAGGGCAAACTCAGGGTGTGTTACCACATCGTCGGCACCAACTGTATGAAACAGTTTTTACAAACTCTGTACAGGATGTCAGAGAGCAAGACTGAGGAAGTGAGTAGTATAGCATGTTTCATAATGATTAGTTATCACTAAAAACATAATTATTAGCATAATGCTGACAAAGTATTTATGCTCTGGCATGCATGATGTAGATAGGCATGTCCAAAATAAGTCCAAAACGGAATTCACAATATCTCATTATTCCAGCTGTTCTATATACAGACAAAAATGTACATCTTCCAGATATTATACATCTACATCTGTGTAAAAAATCAATAAGACCATCTTCTGTGTGGTCCCTTCACACTGTTGCTGTTCCAGTGACTGTGGTGAGGGAGTTTTAGGCCTAGTTCCCTCGATAGGTAATGTTGGTGAAAGTGGAAGTAGCTCCTTTATACAGAGGATTGTGGCTCTAGAATTAAGAAAAAAATGCATATTACATATCATTAAGCTTGATAGACCTAGTTTAGGTTGCTGTAACTTGTAATGAAGAGATGGATGTAGGAGGGTGAAGGTAAAGTCAAGAGCCCAGATGTGGCTGGAGTAGTAGCCCTGTGTGATTTCTAGACTACAGGCGTCGCCAGGAAAGCTTAATTAGCAAGGCATAATTTAAAACCGAACGTGCCCTAGGGAACGGAGGCATTCCTTTGTTCTGTAGGGAAAACAGCATGCCACAGAAACAATAAAATCATTCCGCCCACATCTATGAGTTACCACATCTACAGCAAACTCTGACACAGAAATATTAACTTTTACTATCTTGTAAACAGGGGCGGACTTGTAGGTTAATGTGTGTAGGCACATAGCACAAATATGTTGGGCTCATATTTGTGTGCCTATCCCGGGCATTCCTGTTTTTGTGTGTGGCTTTGTGTATGGCATGAATTTGAAAGTAAGAGTATAACAGATTAATGCGGGTCATTATGAATGAGGCAAGAGTGTGCCAGGCTCACCGTGTCCCACTTGGCACGTGCCCGTTCCTCCTCAAACTTCGCAAACTCACGGCGATCGTGGATGGTGACCAGCAGTTTCCAGATTAGCAATGTGGCAAGACCCAGGAAGAGTATAGCCCCGGCAACGGAGAGGAGAACCACCAGAATGTCTGGGCCTTTAGGGCAGTCTAGGACACAAAAGAATGTCAAAAGCCACAAGAACAGGATAGATCAGACTGGATTTTGATGATGATTTGTGAAGGACGTTTGCTGGTTGATGCTGGTCAAGATTTGAAAATGCAGCTTAGTTTGCCAGTTGGTTTGGCACCCCAACCAGTCTGAAGTGTTCCAAATTACAGCTTAAGCTGTACAAGTAAAACACCAGCCTCTGGGCAACTTCTCATTACCACTTCTTTCTACACTTTCTCTGGCGTGTACCATCCATCTCTTTCTGTGTCTGCACCATTATTCCTCCTGTCTGATTACATGTTATGTTGTGCCATGTCAGCGAGTTCGCCAGTAGTAGATGCTGTTTATTGCCCTGCTTTACTAAATGGGCTCCTGCCTTAGTGCCGGGTCTGTGTGTTTCTGAGTACTTAACAGACCCCATCTTCCACATGTGTGTCTGATAAAGCAGAGGGGGAGTCTCACACTGCAGGTTCCAGCCATTCATTGCCTTAATGACCCACACCCTCAACATGGCCTCTTAAGAAACAGAAGCATGTGTGCGAACACACACACAAACACACTCCACCCACAGACACCCTCCAAAGTACATCCACGGGCACACAACCCTGGCAGCCAGGGAGTCATGGAGCTAAAAATAATGATCTCAGGGTTAAATATCACACAGCATTTAGTTAAACACAAACAAATGAATTCTTCAATGGTGAGGTCAAACCGCATGTACTGCCTCATACGCTCACGCCCTGTCTCACCTCCGCTGGGCTTTTGTGCTTGCTTAAGTATAGGTCTGAATGTAAATGCTGTATTACCTGGCTCCTTTACCAAAGACAGGATGGATTTCCCGCTGTCTTCTTCATAGTACTGGAACCTCTGCACACAGTCGTCTTCATCCTTGTAGGTACAGTTAACGGCATTCTTATCGTGGAAAACTGTGAGACAGGAGGGGAAAGGAGGAAACTGCTGTGCCCATTTGTCAGACATTAACAATTAACTACAGACCAAAATCAAGGCTCTTACCCAGATCGTCAACAAGAGTGATCTCATCTCTGCATATCCGAGCACAGCTGTCTTCCTCAAAGAGTCTCCCTCTCTTAAAATGCTTACACTCCACACACTCCCTAAAACAATCATAATAATAATAACTTAACAGCAAAGTGACCTTAATAATCCGTTACAGAATCAATAACACAGTTAACCCTTGCATGCATGAACTATCATCCAAAATGTGGTCGTTCACTCATGTGACAGCATGCACAAAACGGTCAGTCTCCCAAAACCTTTTTGGGACCCATATAAGGTCTGTAATAACAGCAAAATAAAAAGATGCAAGAAAGGATGCTTTTTGTATTGATAATCCAGATTATACTGTTAGTAAATTTACTGTGTAACTAGTGTAATCAAAAATATGATTGATAAATGTTAGATTATAGAGATTTTCTGCATAGAACAGCCTTCTAAACATGGCTATTCCCGCACCATTACAGAGCTTTTGTGTTTACTGTATTATATTGTAGATAACTCAAAAAGTAAAAAAAAACTACTATAACATGACAGGGTATAAGATTTATATAGGTGGTTAGTGTATTTTCTCACTTCTTCATAGTGCAAGCGTCAGGGCAGGTGGGGCATTTGTCACAGGTAGAGCCATACGCCCCGGGCTGAGTGCACTCACAGCTGCCACACACACACTGGCCTCGGCCGCTACACAGCAAACCCAAGCTGGACATGCAGGTGTCCGTGCGAGTAGAGCAGTTACAGTTCTCACCCGACCAGTCTGGGTCACACTGGCAGAATCCACAAGAACATGTACCGTGACCTGCAAAAGGCAATGTGTAAGAACACAGGCTCAGTACTGGGGTGCAGAAAAGGGAATGGAGAAGCAGATTCTAAGGAGCTGAGGTAACAGATATCTTTGAAGTGAATCAACGAAACAGCTTTTCCTGCCAGAAGTGAACATAGTAAAGCCCTCCTCTGTGAAGATTTACTAGCACCCAGAGTCTCGTGTAATATCCACAGTGACTACAGATAAATGGTGAACAGTCCAGTAATGTTTTCTGTAAAAGCACACAATGTTTTACTCTGTTTAGTTTCAGGTTTGCCCATAAAAATACATCTCGTGAGGAACCACACATTCCTCACATGCACAGAAACAAAGCTCATTCCCAAGTGATCCTTTGTCAGTCGATGTAGTTTGTGAAATGAATTCCCGAAGGTTCACGTCTCAGCTCTTGTCAACATGCTTTAATTTCCCTATAAATCACATGGCTTTCTAAAAAAGGAAATCTTGATTTTCTGGAATTTCACACAATGTTGAGAACCGTAACACACCCCATTTTTAACTCAAAAGTAATGATGAGGTTGCAAGCACGATGTTATGTGTAGGATGAGTGCACAACAGAATCAGAACAACAGGAAACAAGAAGCCAGAAAAGAACCACAACTATATAGTGGCCAGATCTTCACAAACCATAAAACCGAGACAAACATCAATGCTTATAATCAGTCATCCCACAGAAAAAACCCCAATACAATTTCAGCTCAAACCAACTAACCAGACACCACTCACCGCCATTATTGTACGAGTATATTTAATCACTATTACATCATCCGTTCAGTGCAGAAAGAATATTTTACAGTAATCACAGAGTTTGACAGCAAGGCTGACACCCAGTAATACATTTATTTTCTTAAACCAAACACAGAGACTAGCCTCCTCCACCCTGAGCCAGCGGCATTTCTTGCAATACAAACACACAGGGCCTTGAGGGGAGCAGGGAGTAGTGACTAAGACTACACACCTCCACATGGCAAGTTTATTTCAGAAAGCAGTTTGGCTGCTATATAAAGCTGAGAAACAGCCAGTGTTATTGCCTGTAATACCTTGTCTATGAGGTATTCATGAAGCACAGCCATGCACTGAGATATAACAGCTCTGCAGAAACAGCTTTATGACATTTACCTAGAAAAGGGGGAGAGGTGAGTTCTACTGAAAAAAACAGCTGCCTTTAGCTAGTTGGCACAAAAAATGATCTTATATTGCATATACTTTACGTCATTGCTTTTTATATATAGTAGTGTTTGATGTTAAAATAGCTTGGCCAAACAGCACAAGTTTAACAGAACGTCTTGCCATCACTGTACTTTCTATCAGGTGCAAACAGGATGTAGACTAATGACGCAAATGATGATTGCGCCGAGAAGATACTGGCAGCACCCTAGCTGCGAAAGATTTCATGCATGCAGAACAAATAATAGTTAAAAATAAGCCTTGTGTTGCCACTGAGCCTCTCACCTGAACACAGCTCTCCTTTGTACCGCAGGCAGCTGAAGTTGTCACACTCGCATCTTTTCCCCCACACCTTGCCAAAGTCGTTGCTGTGGCACACGCACTGGCCGCACACACAGTCGCCGCGGCCACTGCACACCACATTGTTTGGGCCGCTGCAGGCGTCCTGCTCACTGGTGCTGTAGTCGCCCTCTGCACACTCGCACCGGGGGCCCAGTCGTCCCGGATGGCACAGGCAGATGCCGCACTCATAGCTGCCATTCCCGTTGTGGCAAATGGGACTGTCGGGTTGGGCCTGAGCCTGACACTTGCACTCACACTCAAAGTCAATAGTGACCTGGAGTGTGTCTTTGAAGCCCACTGGTTTGATGGTAAAGGTCTTGCGCTTTTCCCGAGGGCAGCCTCTCGCACGGGCCTCAACGCTGAAGGACACCTATAGATGTAAAGAATATCATAGCATAAGAGGTTGAACTAACTAACATTAATGTATAGTACATTAAGATTCAGGTGAATTTTCTTTGTATATTGCTTGTTACATGAAACATTTTCTGAAAGCAGCTTTACATATTACAGTTACAAGCACCTAATGAGAGTCCTGATGGCTTATCACTCTGGGGTAAATAGGAAGAAACACTGAGAAGAGCCATGAATCAGCAGGAGCACAATCCTCCTCTGGCCCCGGTCAGCTAAACTCATATATATAAAGTCTGCATATAGTTGTTTGAGAGTGTATCTTCTGTGGCTATGGGTCAATGGCAAATAAAACTTCTACTTTAAAAAAAAATTATTTACTTCTTTTTCAACGGATGTTATGCATATTGTTGAGTTTGGAGTAAGGTGTTTAAACAAATTCTGGTAGTTAAACATTGTTTCAAAGTGTTTAAATTAATTTTTCCTGTATTTTTAGAGATGACACCGATTCGATACATGGCCAAGTAGCTGAATCGGTGGCATTGGGCAGGTCTATGGAGCCAATCTGTAAATGCATGAAAACTCAATTCGTTATGCATGGGAAGTGGCGCTGCGGTAAAGCTGGTTTATTGTTCGATATTCGTGCTAATTCGTACATATTAATATGACAATGAGCAGAGCAAGCAACGCAACACACTACAACCCCACAGTGAAATCACACGATTTTACTTTTTAATTTCCTTGCCGCAGGCTTAGGGACCGTCACAAAATTACAGAACTGAGTTCAAACGAATCATTTTTGAGATGTTATTTTAATATTAAATAATTTAGCATATACATATGGGTGTGTAATTATTACATTGTTTTAGTTAAGAAAACAGTTTTTAAGTCAAATATTTCCTTAAGCATAACAGAATAATCTCAGTCACGTATTCAGACATTTTTGAAGCATTATTTTAAAAAAGATTTAGAGACTGTATCAGATTTGTATCGTATTGGCAGATATTCAAATTCCCAATATGTTGTTTTTTATTTGTTCATTAAAAACTACTATTTCTTGATTTAAATTAACATTTCACCTGGTCGCACCACTTGACATTAAAATATGCATGTCATGTCACTGAACCTTATACAAAGGATCTGCATTACCTGAGTCTCTGTTCTTATATCTGGACATTGGTGGCAATGTCAAAATTCTCAGAACTTTACATACTTTTTGTCTACATGTCCCCACACATCTACTTACACACATATATACATGAGCTCAAGCCGGCTTTGTCCAGAAGAGGACGAGACCCCTTCTGAGTCTTGATTCCACAAACAGAGTTTTTCCATGCCAATGTCGGCCTTGTATTGCTTGTTAGGGCATTGATGCTGATAATATGTAAAGCTGCACTGTGACAATCTTTACTGTAAGAAGCGTAATCAAAATTCAATTGCCTAAGACTGAATATATATTAAATGTTTAAGTCTGATATAGAAATTGAAATGATTCAACTGCGGTGCATGTGGTCAATCCAGGTTTTAGATGACAATGACTCAACTTTTGAATGAGGAATCAAAACTGTGTGTGTGTATTCTCCACAGTGTGAATGCTCCGATGGGTAGGGTATGACTAGATGTTCTGAGCTAACAAACTGGACATTCTGACTCAGAGAACCAGGGCAAAGAGCGGGAAGCAGACATGTCTGTGGGGCAAACCTATTCAGCAAAGTGAGTAATATCATTCTCCACGCATCCTGTATGTGTGTGTGTCTGTCTGTTTGTGTGTCACTAGACTGTTGTGCAAATCTTAATGCAAGTCACTTATCAGGCAGAGTGCACATTTGAAGCACTATTTCCTGTTCATTTCTGTTTTTCCTTATTCGGAGTGTGTAAGGATCCTTTTTACAAACTGGCATGCCCAAAAAAGCAAGGGTCAGACTAAGAGAATGAAACAACATAGTATGTTTTTAGAGACCTTTGCTCTGCACAGTTGAGCCAAAAAATACAGTCACCCACTGTTTATGTGGGTGATGGTCAACACAAAACATAGAGAATAAGAGAAAACAAGAAAATGCAAATGTGATTGCTTTTTTGCAGCAAGAGGATTAGGGTTAGAATGATCACATAATTGGTTAGAGTTATCACATTATGATGCAAACGGGACCGTTCACAATGCACTCAGCAATATTTAGTCATTAAACACAAAGGGATTTCTCACAAATAACGAACAAACAACAAAAAAAGGAAAATATGTGTATGACAAGAGAGAATGTGGAGAATACTTCACCTACCGTGTCTCCTCTTTTGAGTCCAGAACAAGATTTGAGACCAGGGATGACCTCTCCATTCAGACATGTGGCATTGAAGGACAAACTCAATTCTTCTGGGACGTTCAGGAGATCCAACTCAACCTTAGAGCGAATTTTCTATAGTACAAGGTAAAAACGAAGAGAAGACAATATTAGTTTAAATACTATTGTATACCACTTAGGAGCCTGCACACAATACCTCACAGAGAAACTCTGAGTAGACTATAATTGGTGTGACCTTTCTCCTTCAGTTCAGTATAGTATCCTTCAGAGATACTATAGCCATATATTTCCACTCAGTTAGACAGCCTCAAGCAATTCATCATTTGTTGGTTTTGACTACAGGTCCACTGTTGTGTAGTTGGGTAAGATAAGGTAAGAAACCACTTCAGCCGCTGTGATAATAATAAGTTCAACCATGTAAAAACAAGAATAACGTTTTTTTTGTGGAGCACTCAGTAGCAAATTTTGTTACAAAAAGCTGATTTTAATTTTTTTCCAGGTTAAAAAGACTCAGTTTACTTTTATTGGATGGTATTTTTGAACTCTGCAAACTGTATTTGGTGCCAAATTCAGTTTAACCTGTATAAATAGCATAAATAGTAAATAACGATAATGAGCTAGCTGGAAATGTTGGCTTATGTTGCTTTTCAGGACCAACTATACATGCAGTGTTCCTATGAAACTGACCAAATGGACAGGGTAGAGTTTGGCATATAAACTGCCTATCATCAAATGGAATGTAATTTTGTCTGAAATTGTTTCTATATAAAGTGCACTACAACACTAAAGTGGTCAGTGAGTGTAGATACAGTGAGGGCATGCATCTAATGGCATGTTTGTTAAAACAATCCACTCACAGCATAGGCATCTTGGATCAGTTGGATAACATTGCGTGAGTCTTCCGATAGAGTTCCTACTGCAGTGCCAGGGATCAGATCACTATAATTCTGTGGTGGAGAAATAGAGACGTATGAAGAGTCATGCCATTTTTTAATAAAACTCTTTTCTTCTGTTTTCCTCTTACCTTGTAAAGTGACTGTACAGGACGAGTCACTGCAAATATTAGATTTATATTGTTCTCTGACATTTTCTCTGTGATTAATGCCAAGGATGGGTAATCCTGTAGAAGGGAAAAAATTCCCTTAAATTTTCCATAAATTTTATTCAAAGTATTTTATTTATATCTTACACATGTATGTTATTTTAAAAAAATAAGAGGCAGTACCATTGTTGTGGACATGTTGTATATGTTGTCGGCTCCCACATGGCATTGTCCATCATTAGGCCGTACAATGCCGGCCAAGCGCCCATCTAGCGCTACGTGGGTCTTGGCATCGGTGGTGAATACCAGTAGGTGGGAGGCACCTGGACGCCAACCAATTTTCTCCTGAGAAAGAGTGAGAAAAAAGAGTTTTGATGTGAGATGTTCCAGGAGCGTCATCTCTAAAGCATTGCACAAATGGGCGTGGGGAGTTCTGGCCTTGCATCATGGCTCTATGAACTGCATAATGAGTAAGAGAACCACTTTTAAACTAGCCCACCTTGCACACAGCAGCCTGTATGATGGCATCAAAGCCTCCTTCTGGGGCATCCCTGTTCCGAGAGACCTTTTGTTTCTTCACTTCCTCAGTAAAGCGTCCCACCTCCTCCGTCAGAGACAGAACATGTCTGTAGCCAAACTGTGGCTGGCATCTGTATGGGATTCTGCAAACATCACAGGACGAACAGCTGCTTACTTTTAAGAAACTCTATAGAATAAAATCTGATGTTCATGGAGGACTAAAATGGCAAAGGTTTTGAAATGGATTTGGAATTTAAACATGTCAGTCCAAGAGCGCTGTTAGAGGGAAACAGGGGGCGTACTGGGATGAACTCACTCCGGCCAGTCAACCACTGAGCCCTTAATTAACCCATTGAGTCATGACTTAAATGACCATGTTGAAGCAGGACTTTAATAATCACCTGAATGGTCAGTGGTGACACACACACTGTTAGACCAAGGTGACAGTTAATACAGCCAACATATTTAACACAAAACATTCTCAACAGGGATATGACAAGCAGAAAATGAACTATAATACCATGTTAAAAGTAAGTACAAACTGTATAGCACTACAAACGTACTCTGTATGTTCTAAAGTATGTTTTATAGCTAAATATTTTGTATAAAAATAGAGAACTATAGTTTATAGTATTATAGTATAGTATAAAACTTTGGTTTTTGTAGTTTGTTTTCATTAAGGCATAAACACAGAGTATTTGAGGAAGGTATTCCTTATAAAAAAAATCTGTAAAATAGCAATAGCAAACAGTTTTATTCTTTTACCAGTTAACAGATACCCAAAAAATAACTTTGGTTATTTAGTTTTTGATTTTGTACATCACTCACGAGTAACATGGGTTCTTCACGGCCTCTGGTGGGGAGATGTACATGTATGGCGACACAGGTTTGTCCACGAAAGCACCGAAGCCCATACGCAGGTTACTGGTGGTTTTGCTCATCTCCTCAGCCAAACCCCTTCCTAACTTTCTCAGCTGTGACAGGTCATCATTCATGGAGTAGGACAAGTCCATCAAATAATACAGGTCCACAGGGTAATCCTCAACTTGTCTCACTTGAAGTGTGAAGCGCTGTGAGTCATCTTTGCAAGACAAAGAAATCACAGAATAAGGAAGATTATGAAGGACAGTCTTTCACACACTGAAAGTGAACTACACTACACTAAACTTTAATGTCCCATAAAGCATCTGAATCGTTACAATATATGTTGGCACAGTGCTGGACCACACACTGCAACTACAGAAAAAAAACACTGGCTCAGCAAGCTAGTTTTAGCTCATTACCAGTGTAATTTGTTAATCGTACCACACATTCTAACCACCTTTTTAACAAGCCCTGCCATAAGCTCAAGTTGTGTTCTGTACCCATTTAAACTGGTTTTGGTGCCAAACTCCACTTGCCAAACCAAATTAGGGGATGTTTTTGAGCCACAGAAACCATCAATAGCCACTAAATAGCCACAATGATCCGGCTTAAAATGTTAACTGATGTATGCTGGTATTTTCATCAGGAATCTCATGTGATGTGGCTCAACACTGGTTTCTTGTGGTCCGTGTTTAACTCCACTGGGGTTGCACTCACCAGGCCTCAGGGTGATGTGCACTTTTTGGGGCTGGATCTGTGTGACATCTGTAGTGGACCCTGAGGCCCTGTCACTAAGAGGTCTGTCCTCGGTAATAGTCAGCTGGCTGATGGGATATTCAAGAGCAGCTTTTCTGCATCCTGCTGCAATCAGATTCTTCTTTACATCACAGCGGGAGGCACCAGACATATTTTGTCCAAAATCCTAACACCAGTATCACACAGAAGTAGTAAATTAGTACAACAGGAAGACGTTGCCTCAGTCACACTTTTTTGAACTTTTATGTTGAAATTTTCTGTGTCACAAAATGCAACCATTAAAACTCACAAGTGACAAGCATTTCTGTGCTTTCTTACTTAGTCGAAACAGCTACTGATTTCTTGTCTAGTTATATATAATGGAGCTGCTAGTTTTACATGTTACTGAGCATTCTAAAACAAAACCAGATGTTGTGATATGACTTTACAAACCTCTTGGAAGCACCATGCACATGAATGGTGCACAGCTAAACACTGCTGACATGTGCTGGCTCCTCGAGATGTGCAGATGTTGGAGCCTGTATTGAAGCAACAATGTGTGAACGGATACATGTTGTGATTATAATAATTGATATCGCTCTGGATAAGAGCGTCTGCTAAATACTGTAAATGATAATGATACATGTTTACATAGTTTTAATTTTACCCTAAGAAGTTTCAAAACAGTCCAGTCCAAACAGAATTCTTTAATAGCAGTTTATTCTAATAGTAACTCAACGAGACATAAAACAGCCCTTTAAGCACAACATTCTGCATTTGAGAAAGATCTTTGGCAATCAGCAGCACATCAGAACAGCAAGATAAGTCTGAAGATTAAGAAGCTGTGGATTCCTGCCAAGACCATGTTATTGTACACAATCAAGCCAAAGTATGTATTTAAAAAACAGAAATGCATACATGCTTCAACCATGAGGCTCCCAACTGTTCTCAGTCGTAAAGTTATAACCCAAATTTTGTTTGTCTATTTTAAACATAAAGTTAACATACATTTGTAATATACACCGGCAACTATAATAAAACGGTTATCGGTTGTTGACCCACAGAATGCAACATTATCCTGTAATATAACATACTAAATATCTATCAAAATCAAGGTCTAACATCAGATGTGTGATAGTGTTTATTTATTTATTTATTTATGTAAATGTATTTATTTGGTATGCCCACCCAAAATTTCTCGACTGACCTTGGGACACAACCCAACAGGAAAAAAAAACTAAGTCAAAAATATGTATTTCTTCCATTTATATTGAATTACTTTACCTGTTTACCTGGCAAAGTTTATTGCCACAAATCTTGAAAATGAACTTTTTTTTTTTTTAGAATAACAGTGCTGCTTATAAATGCAACATTAAGCTGTTTGTTTTCTTTTACAAAATTAAGATCCTGTGGCAAAATGTAATGGATGGAGGACTCACCAGAGACAACGCCTGTTAGGAATAAGAAGAGGTAAATCCGCCGAGGTAAGGTGTGTAACCTGGACATGTTGCTGGTGTCCGGTAAGATCAGCGCTGCTCGGACGCTCACTAAAGCCGCCGCCTCCTGCAGTCCGAAACCCTGCACCTCCTTCAGACTGAAACCAGTTAGGAACAAGACCAAATAGAGTCAAAACAACACCGATTTCCCCTCAGCGGCAGCAGCAGCGTCAGGACGAGGTGGAGCGTCCACATCATACAGACCAACAGCTCCATGACGCTTCTGCTCATTATTCACCGTTATCTGATGTTTTTTTTTTTTTCAGACCACAGCCTCAAACAAGGGACAGTCGAGTCCACTTTGTGTGGAGACTTTTAATTAATTAATTACTCAGTTAATATAAATCTATGTACACTTTCAGCAGGTCTTCTCTATATTTTCAGACGACATCTACTAGTAAGTGTAGAAGTTTGACTTTTGCATGAATAAGGTGATGCTGAGGTTATTTTCTGCCTTCTGGTGGCGTAGTTGAGGTATATGTGGAGTCTTCCTCTCAGTGTTGGAAAAGGGAAAGTAAGGTAAATTATACTTTAATCACTGGAGAAGCTTTTTTTTAAACGCTGTAGTTTTTTCAGTATTTCGATTCTTTCTTATTTTACAAATAGCAATATAGCGGTACGTCAAAACGCTGCAGCGTTACAAAATTGGTGAGGATGGGAGAAGAAATCCGAGACAATATTTTTCAAAGCTCATTTCTCTGAACCGGCGAAACAGACAGAACTTATTATTTGAGTGTAACTTATGCAAGTAGAAAAAAACAAACAAACACCTGTTCAAAACCAAGAGATATAAAAATATAGATTTTCATATTACTTTTGACATCATTTTTAATATTTGACATGTCTTTGCTTTGCTTATTATAGTATTTGCCTACAGCAGAATTTTTAAGCAATACTGGGTGGGTTGGTGGTCTAGTGGTTAATCCCCTCTGGAACTAGAGGTCGTGGGTTTGAGTCCCACCTCTGGCACTACTGTCACTGGGTCCCTAAGCAAGACCCTTAAACCCAAGTTGCTACAGGAAAACTGTTCCTGAAAATAGGACATGAAAGTCACTTTCATCATTCATGAAAGTCGCATTTCATCATCATTTCATCATCATTTCATCATCATTTCATCATTCAGTAGCTTTTCAAGCCACAAGCTACTTATTTTAATCATATATAGCTTGTGGCTTGAAAAGCTACTGTTACAAGTAGCTTCCACAACACTGGTGGTTTTTTCCCTCTGGTGGCATAGATGAGCAGTCATCTCTCTCTCGTTCTCTCTCTCTCTTTAAACTTTATAACGGTCTGCATTTTTCAGTAGGGAAAGACATAGTCACATCTAACTATATTTGCTAGGTATTTCTAGTGACTTTTACAATTACAAATAATTACACATTGTAATCACTGCACTTAACTCAAATCCTCATTTTAACCTTGATTTAATAAAAAAAATCTTTTTATTCTGAATTCATCACATAAAAATATCCCTATGAAAGCAAAAATTGGGTAGGGGAATAATCAGGTCCTCTCAGCAACCTAAAAACCTGCCCAAATACTATAATTTCCTCAACATAACATGTCTTGGTGGTGCTACAATGGTAGGATACTTGCCTATGGAGAAAGAGGGCATAGGTTCAAATTCAGCTCGATCTTACTTCCACCGCTGGCTCTCTGAGCAAGACCCTTAACCCCAAGTTGCTCCAAGGACACTGTTGCTGTATTTAGGAAATGGAAGTCGGTCTTGATGAAGAGTGTCTGCTAAATTATGTAAAGATACATCCTATTAACACCATGCTTGGGCATAAAACTTTATTATATCATGGCTATATCAAATGATGTCTGTGTTTGTTCAAATCAAATGTCAATATAAGAGCTGATAAGTTGTGATTAGTGTTCATGTACCAGCCACCACATTGTCCTTCTGTATGGGTTTCATGTCCTCTCGTGTAAGGCCTGTGGTGTTGAAAGACATTTGCAATGGTTTGCATGAAACAGTATTCTGTATTTTGGCAAGACCTCTAGTGTAGATTAAAGTAGAGGGATGGCAATGCTATTCTTTCTAAAATTAAAAGACATGAATTAGCAGAATGACGTTCCCTATATGAACAGCTGATTGCATCTCACAAATCTACATTCTTTTCTTTCAAAAAGCCATCCTTTTCTCCTTTACATGACTATATACTGTATGTAATATGTATCTTGGCAGCAAGGTTTATCCTGGCAAGAGGCCAACTAGAGGCAATTTAGAGGTTTAGGAGCAGTTTACATTTCAGGTTATATCAACTACGTATGTGGTGGAACATGTGGTATATGGTATAAAGAAGGACAGATAACCTGAACAAAACATGATTCTATTTTGTTGTAATAAAACTCACAATGTGTTATGAATATGACCAAAAATATCAGTTATTCCCAAGAAAAGCACTTACTAAAGAATAACAAAAATATTTTTATTCTAAATCCGTCATCTAAAAACTGCTTATAATGTGTCATGGAATTTTCCAACCTAAACTGGAAAACCTTTCCATGTATTACTACTGTTCATTTGTCATTGCACAGTTGTCATGCCAAAATTATTTCAAGCGCAACTCATTTATACAAATGAATAATATCTAAAAATAAGACATTTGGATTTTGCAGTTCACTCTTCTAGAAATGTACCTAGAAATTACAATTGTTTGAGGTTCACACTCTTAGAGAGGTCTGATCAAATAGGGGAATATCATACTGTTTATATGTTAAATTTGTATGTAACATGTAAAATAAATAAAATCATTATTAGTGGGACAGTATACTTATGTTTTGGCAGATTATAATTTGAACTCTCTAATTGTAAATTCTGTGATCTATTGACAAAATTTCATTGGCATGTTTTATTTTATGAGTAATGTCTTTCAAGTTTTAAGGGCTAACATAGACAATGTCATGCCCCTGAGTGGCTGTGGGTCTATCTTTAGAGGCTCTATCAGCATCCTCTGGTTTTAGATTGACAGGACAAGTGTGGCCAGTGGATCTAAGGGTCCGGATCCACACATGCAACCCCAAAGCCCTCTGCCACCCCCCTTCACTGCATTCCATACGAGAGAGAGAGAGATAGAGAGAGAGAGAGAGAGAGAGCATGATAACACATGGGGTGTGTGTATCAGTGTCCACCTACCAAACTGGTATAATCTCACTACACAGACAGGCAGGGCTGCTGAAGGGAGCTGCAGGTTCAGCGATGGCACGAGACCACTGAAGCGCACCAGAAACATCCAGACAATCTCAGGCCTACAGTTAGAGACATAAGTACAATGGTGGCAGAAGATGTAGTGGTCACCCTTTCTGGTGAAGGGCCATGGGGGTTCCGGCTTCAGGGGGGCGCAGAGCAACAGAAACCACTCCAAGTGGCCAAGGTAAGGCAAATGAATGGAAGGTGAATGAAACGAGACCACCAAGATAATTCTGTCACATTTTCACTATACATGTGTGCAAATTTGAGAATTGTGCAATGTTTAAAACTGTATCTGCTCTTAATCTTTTCTTGGGTTTAATTCCATGCTCAGTGAGGCCTATATCATTTTGTCATTTCGAAACTTGCTAGAAGTGATGTTTCAAATGTAAACGAACACACATTTTAATTGTGAGTTTCAGGTATATGCTTAAGACATTACTTTCACAGTTATCTTCATTAACTTTTAGATGACATTGAATTAGTCCATCAACGTTGCATGTATGATTATGACTCTCCTGTAGTCCTTATAGGTCATAATGTGATTTTCCTCCCACTGAGCTGATAAGTTTGTTCCACAAGTGTCACTAAAGAATGTGCGAAAGACATGATAAGCCACAGAGGCACAGCATGGAGTTATTGAGGAACATTTTTCTGGCTGTTCAGACACATGCTTGACAATCAATGACATTTTAGACATGTAGGTAATTTTTTAAACATAACTTAGACGTTTCATTTCTTTTTATTGGGTTTATTATATGAAATGACCCTAATATATTTATTAATTATGATATTCAAAATGGCTTTTTATTACAATATATTGCATCATGTTTAAAATTAAATAATATTTTCTTTTTCTTTCTCTGTGGTTTAGATAGAGAATACATAAGTAGACATTTGAGATACTCAGTATTCAAATGGATATTCTTAAACATGTGCATTCATTTAATCTTACATGTATAAATACTTTCTTTATTAGGTATTCTTCTTTTTCAAATAACGAAATGACCGTCACTTTTTTAAATGTATAAAGAAGACCACCCTAAAGAAGAAAGTATTTAAATCAGGTGAAACCCACTTACATATATATATTCATAAAATCTTATCTATTCATATAATTCACATATTCATATAATCTTCTATATCTATTTATATTAGGTGAAACACACTTGTACATGTGTATTCATGTAATCTTTAAGTATTAAGAAATTTCTTTTTATATAGATATATTATTTATTAATTTGTATGTTCTGATTAAGTCCTGAGCTGAGGTCAGAGAGGTCCTGAACACCAGCTCTATAGATAAACCCAGGATCTTTTCAGCATGTCTCAGCTCTTATCGCATTGACAGCATTTTATTTGGCTCTCTCTGGAATCTAAATCTTTCCCAGGATCCCTCTTTCTGCGGCCTGTCTAAATGCAGGCGTTATCTCAGGACTGAGTAGTATTACAAGCTCAAACTTATATTTACACATTTGTCATTCCGCATTCGTTCAGCAAAGACTGTGTGCAATGCATTTTCCCTGATCTGAGAGCTATTTCGGAGCGGTGAGCCATGACTGAGCGCTGTCTCGTCTGGATTAAGTTGAGATCCTCTATTAGAAATAGATTGTTCTCCTGGCAGCTTTGTTTTGAACTATCAAAGAATTGTACATTTTTTCCAGTTTCTCTTTTTCATTTTCTCTGTTAAACTCAAGGTTACCTCTGATTTTTTTTTTAAATATTACTGTCTATTTGTGGTGTTGGTGGTGGTGTTTTTTCCAAATGAGATATTCTGATCCTCCAGCCACTCTTATTACCTCTTTTAACCCAGACGTGTGGAACAACCTTAGTGACACTTACTACTGCTAAGCACGATTAGCCTTTAAAATGCTAGCAAAAAGTGTTAGCACTTAGTAAGTGTTCTGCCAGTAGTATTCAAGTGCCCTAAATCCTTCAAAAATATTCTCACTCTTAAATGTGAATTCTACTTGGTATCTTTCCTTATGAACATTGTTTTATTTGATGATATTTCTAATTTATTCCCTTTGTGAGTACTCTACTATAAGCTCTTGTACACTTTCAAACAGAACCTGTTGTAGCCAATCAACAACTGAATCCTGACAAAAGCTGAAGACTTTATTTAGGTTCTATGGGGAACACATGGGAAATTCATGGCATGCCCCAGATCAGGACAGAGGCAACAGCTGACCTGGCACCAGACGGGCATGTTGTTCCATCTGCCCACATTCTCAGCCTATTTGATGTGAAGAAAGCGACCTATTTTTGTAATCAGGAATGCATTTTTTATTATTATTATTATTATTATTATTATTATTATTATTATTATTATTATTATTATTATTATTATTATTATTATTATTATTATTATTTTGTCAGACATTTCAGGATATTTTAATATAGTATATTCATTTAGTAATGCAGTCTGGGAACAGCAAACATACAAGAATAACATGAGCAGATTCAGTTATTTAAAGAGCAAAGATTAAATACACAGCCAACATTTACCAGGTTTCTGGGACATCCCCATATTAAGATGACAAAATTCTAGGAATTCTTTATTCCACTTACAGTGACCCCATTATAGCTGACTTTGCTTAGCTGTTGTGATAAAAGAAACCCATAGTGCATTAGTAGATGTGGGAGTAAAGAGATAGAGATGGAGCTCAGCCCTGCTTGTCAGCAGTGGTATGCGCTGTTGAAGTGGTTGTTAGAACAACACACTCATATCTGGCGGATGACTGGTGAAGCACGAATCTTAACGCACCACCATGAAGGAGACAACTGAGATAAGACTCCTTGCTCAAGGTCAAATTGTAAATAACAAACTGGTTGCTATTATAAAATTGATAATACCTATGATTTTTACTGTTCATAAAATAGACTTGTAATGTACTTTTAAAAACCCATTTATTGTTTTAAAAACATATGACCAAAATACAAACAAATGTTGCTGACCTCAGTTTGTTGAGATTACTCTATAACATGGGTGGCATAACTACCTTTATTAACTTTGAGACTTCCTGAAGGGGTTAGAGGAAACATTACATAGTTAAATGGCATTCATTTCTTGTGAAGCATTTAGCCAACAATCAAAAAACACCAGTGAATAACTATTAGTATGTCTTGTATAAATAAAATGATTAGTATGTCAATACCTTGATATATATTTGTTTAACAACTGAAAAAATTCAAATGTAAACGCTGAGTTCGTCGTAACCTGTTCACTGTTTTTGGCTTAACTTTGTCTCCCTCTACTGGTGCAGGTGAGGAAGCGCAGTAAAGCCTGCAGGGCAGGTCTGAGGGAAGAAGATGAGCTGGTGTCCATCAACAATGTGCCGTGCAGCCAGCTGACTCATGCCGAGGCCATGAATCTGATTGACAGTGGCAGGGGGAGTCTTCAGCTGCGGATTAAAAGGTTAGGGTGAGTCACTGGTGACAAGACTCTCAGTGGCATCACTGGTGTTGACGATCGCCATTCTCTGTGTTTGACCTCACACAACCTACTTACTGTTAATCAAATCTAATTCTTCCCTGCCACTAATTTCAGGGCGCCAGTAGGGTTCCAGTCGGTTGTGCTGATGGACCGAGCCCCCTCCCCTCGTATTGATAAGGAATACAGGGCGGCGCTGAGAGCCCTGTCCCCTCCAACCGCCTCCAGACCTTCATGTGTCCAGAGAGAAGTGCTTCTTTCTCCCACCGGTGGTCTGGAGTTCCTGACTTCCCCTCCAGACAGTGAGGCGTATTACGGCGAGACGGATAGCGACGCTGATGTGGTAGCTCAGGACAGACATCGCCGACAGAAGCGCCGCAGCCCTAGTAGCTCTCCAGCCAAGCCTCTGGGTCGAAGCTCACCTTGTGAGGAAGACTTCTCTGAGATGAGTGGCTATGAAAGCGCTCCTGATATGATTGCCTACCCCCAGGTCCAGTCCTGGGCTGTTTCCAATGGCAAACAGGAGGGAATGGGACCTGGACAGCAGGTGTTACCCGGCGTTGCTCGGAGAGAAGTGGTCTTCCAGCCCAGCCAGACGGAGTGGGCTATGAGGGCTGAAAACTCTTCAGAGAATTCTGACCAAAGCCCGTCTGGGACTGCAGAGGTGGACAGTGGTTTCCAGGAGCCGCCCACAGTTCCCCCTCCGTTGGTTTCGCCCGAGCGGGCCAGAGAGGCACTAATGCTGGCGTCCCACCAACAGCTAGTGCCCATGGTGGGCCCTTTGGAGAATCCAGTTGATGAAGAGCTCACTGTCACTTACAAGGATAAGGCAAAGCAAGCTAGTGAGTATTCAATTAGTAATTCATCACACATAGACACAGAGGTTGCTGAGCCACAGATGATACCTAAATGAAGGGATCTTCTTGCCTTTACTTTCCTTGCCTTTCATTCCATCTGAATTCCTTATCAGCTATACTGTTGCATTGTGAGTATAGTTAGAAGTGAGGCTGGGTGATATGACCTCAAATCAATTTCACGATTATTCGTGAACATTTTACCTCATTTACAGTTAATGAACATTTTTTTGCCCTCATAGTTCAGCTTAGCGTAGTAGATATGAGTGTACAGTTCTTGAGTATAATTACTCAAAACTGTCAATTGAAAAGGTAGTAAATCCTTTCACCTCCCACACACTCATATGTTGCTGCGCCACAAATCATACCGAGATGAAGGGATTTTCTAGCTATTCATTCCATCTAAATTCCTTATAAGCTCCACCGTTGCATTGTGAGTACAGTTAGAAGTGAACAGGGTTATTTTCGGCCTCATGGATCCCCTGATTCACTGCCTCATAGATTATTACTGGACATGAGCAGCTCCATTGCTGTCCCCCCGAGGCCATTTTGCTGAAAGGTCAGCCGACTGAGCCAAAAGAGGCTGTGAATATGGAGATAGTGGTGCTCTAACTTACACTAGATGGTAAAATAATTCACATCTTGCCATAAAAGTCGGACCCATTTACACTTGGTTACGCAGTTCTATAAAGATATTATACAAACCTCTTAACACTTACTATAGATCACTTTGCTGAAGCAGTCTTTTAAAATCACAACCATGAGCAAAGTCAACCTTCAGACACATATGTTTGACATAAGAACTCGATTGTTCTGTGCATTCTTGTACAGTGGATGTGTAACTAGAGCAGGTTGGTGGTGATCTCATGGTAGTGTTGGGATCTTTCATAAGGCTTTATGAGGGACCAGCTGGGTGGTACGAGAGAGGGGGAGAAGGGCTATATTTTCCCTCTTACTCAGTCTCTTAATGCAAGTACTTCTATTGCATGCTTGGAAAGGCATGTCCAGTTGCTGCTAAGTGTCACTGATGCATGAGAGCTTTAGGGCTTTACCTCTGTTGAGGTAAAAAGAAAAGTGCCTTCTGGCACTAATTTTACCCTGTGTTTTCTTGTGTTTTGTAGTCCAATGTATCTACTTGTACATTTTTAAGTTAAATTTAGTGACTTCGAATTTTAATTAAACAGTTCTACTGTTAATGTTAGGAAACTTTGTGAAGTACATTCTATTTTCCATGATTGCTGGTGAGAGTGAATTAGCATTATTTATAAGTCGAAATGTAAGCCATTGGGTCAGAATCTTCATACATTACTTCAAACTTCTACTTCTATTTCATAACTTAAAATATGTCTATTAATAAGAAAACCACTCTCAGCCATACCTCTATTTTAAACAGATAAATGCCTATTTATAGTGGAATAAAACTGTTGCCGTGCAAACAGGATATCTAGTATCAAGTGCTTGATGGAGTGTTAACACTCTGAAGTTTTTGGACTGTGTTTCTCCTCAGCAAGTGGCGTAGTGCCCATATCTAAGCATAGAAGGTCACCTTGCTTTTTAAAGATTACATTAGAAAACCATTTTATGCACAACACAAATTGATGCGCATAACCCCAATACTTGTTAAGAGACTTACTCCTTTTAATTATTTGATGGGCAATCGTTAGGATAATGATCCATCGAAGGAACCATATTGTCTAGCAAAGTTGGAGATTGCACATAATTTTCACTAAATGATGATGGAAAAGAATGATGTCTTTAGGTTTCAATGACAAAATCCGCCCTTACTACTTGAGTTTGAGTTTTAACTTGATTTAGAGAGTGTGTGAGGCGTTGAAGGAAAACATTGAGGCCAGGGCCTGTCGCAGGTAGTTGACAGGTAGTTCTTCAATTAAAGAAATTGTGTCATTTTTATGAGTTTAACTTTATGATTTCTTAACATCTTCAAAAAATTCCAAAAATATTATTTCTTTGATATCAGCCCTTTTTTTCTTTGGCCATTGGTTGGCTCTAGTCCAAATCAGCCCTTGTGAAAGATTAAAAAAAAACTTCAACTTTGAAAGCATGAGAGTACTTCAGATTATCAGAAAACAAACAAAAAAATATTCAAAGTGCAAAGCTTTGATATAAGTAAACACATGATGAGAAAACACACAGGCACTTTTGTGGAGGATGAACCAGCAGCAAGCAAAGCAAAACCACCCTAAATCACCAATAGCAAGAGAGACCTTTAACATTTATTGTTCTTGTAGCTTCTCAATACATAATTTTGAAGTCGCAAGTCATTTAGAAGAAATCCTGCACATGTGCTTGGTGAAATAAATCCTAGTTGATACTAGTTGAGTAATAAAACTGGGGTCTTGAGAATGGGAGTGGCAGACTGGTGTGAGGTCATGACTCAGACACCTATGACAACGTCAGTGGTAACGATGAGCTGTTTGTTCTCGGTGACACTAAAGAGCCTCTGTGGATGCCTCCAATGCTTATATCCCATTGGGATCTTAACAAGCTGGTCCGAGCAGACAAGCGGTTGTGTGCCCAGACAGGTGGATGATGCTGCTCACTGACTGAAATAGTTCAAATGACATAATGGGGTTTCTTTGGGCCTGCGGCAGGGTCCTGTGGTTTGACAAAAGGTCTTTAAAAGGTCTCGCCCAGGACTGCGGACCTGAGGATTTGGGACCAATGTGGGCAGAGTCCCCAGAGATGGTTGGCTGTTGGCTGCTATCATATGAGTTTGTGTCCTTGCATTCGAGGCTGGCATGACGGTGGGGGAACAAACACACTCTTTACTAGCCAACATGAAAAGTCTCACATTGCCTTCTGAGGTTGAGCGTGCAGCAGCTACTGTCTATGCAGGTAAAGCCTGAGGGCTCTTTAATAACCTTGTGTGTAGGAAGGGGATAAATGTGTTCACAATGGCATTTTGAT
The DNA here is from genome assembly GCA_032718565.1 of Distichodus sexfasciatus. NCBI lineage: Eukaryota > Metazoa > Chordata > Actinopteri > Characiformes > Distichodontidae > Distichodus > Distichodus sexfasciatus. The sequence goes on along the minus strand of JAVGVS010000021.1, from coordinate 4,515,975 downwards.
TGAAGGGAAAGAAGGAAGGATGGAAGGAATATGTAATAAGCTGTGTCAACAACAGAAATAGTCAACTATTGGCTTATTAGTAAGAGCTGTTTTGATGTCTTCGGTTGACTTTTTTCCTCAGAATAGGATTTTTGTGCCATTTTGTTGATTAAAATTTGTGTTGGATTGGAGCTTCTTGTGCGGATGAAATAGATGTGAAATGTATGTGAATGTGAGTAATTACTTGCTGAACAATCTCAGAGAGTTAAGAGGCACCTTCTATGTTTATGTTTCATTTAATATAATCAGTTATATGATTTATTAATTAGCACATCTTACAGAAAAGTAGAACACTAGATAGAAAAATCACTAGATAGAAAAGTTAGTGGAACTAATTTTGCTCTAGAAATCATCACTTGAATGCAGAAACTGGTTCCTTAGGGTCTCATACAAAGTTCCTCTCATCAAAGGTCACTTTCTCCTATGGTTAGAATGTGTCGGGCTATTTGTAGTCAAGGATGAGCCCACACATTTATCATGGGCATATCAGTGCTGAACATGCTGTGACATTTATTCCACAACATTGGACTGCGGATGGTGCCAAATCTCCTACAAAAGTTTTTGGTGGAAATATGAGTAAAATTTATATATATATAATTTATTTCCTTCTCTTTACAGTGAAAATAGTGCATGGAAAGACATTAATATTCAGAACATGATGTACCGTCATGAAATAATAAATAGATATACAGTACTGTTCCTACATATTCAGACTGTGTTTGACTGTAGAATCGACTCTAACCATCTCCTTTTGTCCTCAGAGCTTCACAGAAGTGAAAGCGTGCAGGACAAGCAGGTGAAGGAGGCTCGATCCAAGTGCCGCACCATCGCTTCTCTGCTGACGGATGCACCTAACCCTCATTCTAAAGGTGTGCTTATGTTCAAGAAGCGCCGACAGCGTGCCAAGAAGTACACACTCACATGTTTTGGCAGTGCAGACGGTGAGAGTTATAGCAACACCGAAGGTGAGACTGAGGACGAAAGCCTATTCCCTGGCAGTGAATCAGAGCTGGACGAAGACGGACTTCCATTGGCGCCTGACCCAACCTGGGACAGTAGCTATCTGGACATTTTAGAGAGGAGGACTTCAGCTTGTGTTGTATCTGACGGTGAAGTGGAAGGTAGCCCAGGCCTGAACGCCACATCTGGTAAAGGGGCACAGCTTTTTGTGCAGCAGAGGAAGAAAGCTGAAACACAAACGTCTACACCGGTTAGCCCAAAGTCACCGCCCATGCCTCAGCAGCAGCAGGACGTTGTGCTGAACTACACTCCCGTCTCTCCGGTGACCCCATTTTCCCATCAGAGTTCTGCTGGGTTGAATGGAGAACCTATGGTGGTGAGCACAACCAATGTCATCCTGTCTTCTCCAGGTCAGACACCAATGCCTACAATGGCTGGAGCCTTACCAGAGCAGTTTGACCCTACCTCTGCTAATCCAGTACACAACAGAACCGCTAGACCTTTTGCCCCAGGCTGTGTCAGCCACAGAGCAGCAACAGCCCCAGTTGTCTTTAAACCTAACACTACCAAAAAGACTCCACTTCAGATCCAGGCAGTATCTGTGGCAACAGTACCAGCTTCTTTCTCTCCTGGCTCTGATGGGAAGAGAGCTATTTCTACTTCTTCCCTTTACATCCCCCCAAGACCGGCCACAGTCAACTGCCCACCTTCAGTCTTTTCCCCAACCTCGTCTGTCCCCTCTGCACCATTTTCACCCACTTCCTCGAACGCTGCCCCTTTCTCCCCACAGAGTTCTGTAATGTCTGCACCTTTCTCTCCACCACTTGCTCATGCTCCACCCTTTCATTCAGGCCCACCTATTCCAGCTCAGCCTTTCCCTTCTCTGCCAACACAGAACATGCCCTTTAGTCCTGCTCACAACATGGCTAGAAGCCCATATCAACCACCACCAGTGTCATCACAGACCTATATATCATCCTACAATCCTACACCTCCTTCTTCTGCTGCGCCAAACCCTACTTCTGTTCAAGTCTCTGTACCGGCCTCTCAGGTTTCAAATATTCAGCAATCACCATCTCATAAAGTTTCCTTCAATCCTTATATCTCGGTGGCAACCACTACACCAGGAACAGCAGTGGCCCCTGTGGCCCAGCAGTATCCCCTCTCCAATTCAAGTGTGGGGGTTTCTCCTCGAGAGCAGCGCATCTCCGTACCTGCTGCTCGCACCGGCATCCTGCAAGATGCTCGTCGTCGTAGCTCCAAGAAACCTATGTTCAGTAAGCCTGAGGAGAAGAAACCTGTGTCTTATAACCCCGAGCTGCTCTCCTTAGTGCAGAATCAAGATGAGAGGTCTCGTTCCGGTCTAGAGCCTGGCTTTGAATCAGGGGCAGAGGAAGACTTTCTCAATCTAGGTGCTGAGGCTTGCAACTTCATGCAGGCTCAAAGGAACAAAGCACCCCCACCAGTGTCTCCAAAACCAGCACACGCTGCTACAGAGATTCCACAGATGGGAGGGAAAGGAGCTGAATTGTTTGCTCGTAGACAGAGTCGCATGGATCGCTACGTGGTGGACAACCAACACAGATCTCCAGCCCAGCCTCGGGAGCCTTCACCCACACCATCTCTCCCAGCTCACTGGAAGTACTCTCCCAATGTCCGTGCCCCTCCTCCAATCAGTTATAACCCACTTCTTTCACCCTCCTGCCCTCCAGTGGCCCAGCGTGGAGGTAAAGTCAGTGAAGCTGCAAGGAGTGGAGTTAAGTCATTGCCTGGCCAGCACAAAAAAGGAATCAAGGCTTTGGACTTCGTAAGCCGTCAGCCTTACCAGCTCAACTCCTCCTTGTTTAGTTATGGAGGTGGAGTTCCTCAGACAGTTTCCACGTACCAGCAACAGCAGCAGAACGGAATCAATGGCAGCACGTTGAATGCACCAAAGCAGGTCCCTGTCAAGTCTCCTCGTGTATACGAAATCAAACGCTTTTCCACCCCAACACCAATGTCAGGACCCACAACCCTGAGTCCCACCGTGATCGCACCACGTTCGGCCACCACTCTGGCTGAGCCCATGTGGCGTTCTGACATTAGCTCACCTCCTCCTGTTACTTCACGACCTGCTGCGCCCTTCTCACCTCCACCTCCGGCCCCTTCTTCAGCCCTGCCGGCACTTCCCAAGCTCTCCACTGTCCCTGTCCAAAATGCGATGCCTGTTTCTGCCCAGGTTCCTATGCAATCCTTCAGCATGCTTCAAGCATCCAAGCAATTTAAGAGTGCCCCTGAGCTGAGCCCCCTATCCGCTATGAGTGGGCGTTCTGTAGTGTCTGGAAGCAGCCAGAACATGCAAGTGCCCCGACCACGCTTCAGCACCTCTACTATGGGGCTGCAGCCTAACGTATGGAGACCTGGCTCAAGATTGTACTAAACAACCGGTTCTGAAGAATCAGCTCCATGAATCAGTGTGGCAGGCTTTAGCAGAAGCTCAGTTGCAGTTGTGAAACAATTCTGAATCCATTAAGAGTATTAATTTTAAGTCAGCAAAAAGGACAACCGTATGTAAGTTGGATCTCAAGGTGAATTTTTAGCACATGAAAAGATTTTATAATGGTTGTGAGATAAAGATCAAAGATGATGATGAAGATATGCAGCTCATCACACTGTGGAAATTTAGGGATCGTACGATAGCCAAGAACTTTAGAGGGTTTGTATACAAGTCTCAGATTTGTCAAAGAATTTTAGAGGGTTTGTGTACATGTGTCAAAATTGTCACAGGATGTTATAAGAAACTGATGTTTTTGAAACAGCGATGGACACTGAGGCACAGTAATTCTGACAAGGCCATAAAGGAAGGATGCTGAAGGGATGTGATATCTGTGTGGAAGGAATCTAGGCTGGTTTCCTCAGCAGGAGAAATGATACAAACCACAGCACACAGTCCTAATCTTTAGACATGGAGGCTCAGTAATAGCTGGATATAGATTAGACTGGCTGCTTGATGCATGTGCTCATCTCACTGAGACGATGCTTCAGCCTGCAAAAATGGATGCTGGTTGCTTCTCTGTGTAACATTCAGCATTGCATGGTGACTGCATGGTCCATTGGAAAAATATCTGTCTTCTTTTTGGGTGTGATGAACCAGTTCATCATTTGAATGCTGCATCCTTTCACATTCTGTGCTTATACTTTGCTTTTCCAAATTAAACATGACAGATATTTGATTGTTCTGTTCTGTTTCCTTTACTATTTTTCTTTTGCAAATTAAACTTATTTTCATATATCATATTTATATATCAGTTTAAACTTTTTCCATCTAGCATGACCAACCCATAACCTAATAAACAGTGGTTGGTATTATTTCTCCTCTGAGGTTTGGGAGAGGGTCATCGGAATGTACAATAAGCACTAGAGTCACGACACAGGGAATGTTTAGGAAAAGATCACTTTTTGTAGGACATATACAGGTTTTACACTAAGATGTTCATTTTGTTTGAATGTATGTTAGAATGTGCATAGATTAAGCTTTCTTTAGAAATTAGCCTATGCTAAATAGCTCCTTTGTAATAATTACATATGTACTTGTTTGTAACAATAAAAAAGAATGACAAAAAATTAAGACACAACATGAGAAATTTAGGTGTTTAAGAGATTCAAAAGCTAGGATATATTTCAGAATATTGTTTTCAGTGTATGGATGATGGCAACTAATTTTTAATGTTTGAGACACTAAAACTGTAGGAATAAAAATACATGAAAATAACACACTTGTCTGATTTTTTTGCCTAGGCACTCAACGGCAAAGAATTTTCAATACATTTCTACATTTTTCTAACAGATACAATGGGGAACTACAGTCATATGTAAAGGTAGTGCAGTAACTTTAGTACCACACAAGGCGGCACTGTTTCTTAAGAATACTTTGAACAGACCCCGATTAAATTCCACTTGATTAAACAGTTTAAAGGTTTATTGTCTGGCAAAGCTTTAACCTTAAAGAATGCTTTGTCAGAAATTACGCAAAATAAATTAAAAGTCTGTAATACATATACACACAAGAAGAACATGCACACATATACATACATTGGGGTTTTTAGTTTTCTTCTTTTCTTTCTTTCTATAGAAAGAACTGTTATGCACACAAAGACACAAAAGGACAGATGACTTAAGGAAACACATATTTCATACACACACACTAACATTCACTATATATAACTCCATGTAGATATATATTATAATATAATGCTCTAATGCAAACTCTAAAACTGCATCTAAAAAAAATCTTTTTACGTGAGAGTGTAGAATGTCATTGAGGACGCAAGCAACAATGAGGGTATATTTTTCCTGCTCCTTAGGAGGTAAACCATTGCCATTTTTTCAGCGAACTTCTGTGATCGGGGGCTGTTATTTAGCTACAGTTAACTTTACAGTCCTGCCTTTGTAACTCAACTCTCCCCCTTTAGGTGAACTGCCTCCTGACCCTTCTAAGGTCTTCAGCTGGTGATCGGATGTCAGCCTATTGGGTACTAACTTTAGCGGCAGGTCGCCGGTCTTGTGAGGAGTCTCCATGCTGGTGATGGTACCGACTCTGTCCTGTGCTCCTGATCTGTGGAGACGTCCTTCCAGCTTCAACACATCAACATCATTTATTTATAGCCTTGTTAATACCCAGGCATGCGGTCAACCGCAATCCATTTAATTTACAGTGTAATTAAACTATAAACATGGGTAGGTGCCCGGCTTGGGAGGGGGGAAATGGATTTTAGATGGGTGTTGACAGGACCTGGGTTAAAGACAGACACAGGAAAGACTCACAGTTTCTGCGACTGACTAAACTTCACTCAAAGCAGGACCTCCACACTTACATGTGAGTCCAAGCTAATAACTTAAACCCATAATCGTACCAGGCCGCGTGCAAACACTTTATACCAGATGTCCGTGGTTTTATAAGAGGAAGCGGTTTAGTTGTGCAGCCATTTGATGCCACTGACTGTGACACGCCAAGCTCGATTCGACACACGTAAACTTCGGCAGCCTGTTAGGCCGCTTCCTTCCCAGCACTCCAGCTCAGCTTCGAGCTGATGAGTAATAAGCAGCCGCTGTGTTATGTCAGTATTTGTGTGGCATCATCCTTGCAAGCGCTAGACTTCCCTGATTTCCCTGATTGACACTGAAAGATTTGCTGCTGAATGCCACTGACAGGACTCTCTCTGCATCCCGTATTGTTTTTATTGTCCGGACTCTAAATTGGTGCGATGCGGGCTGTAAATAAGCCCGAATCTGCTCCGAGAGCAATAAGTTTTCATTCGGGGCTTCTGTCAAACGCTCCGCTGCCTCAGCCGCCCACTGGAAGGCTGCTGTATATAGAGCATTGCTAATAGAGATGACTTTCTTCCTCTCTCTGCTGTAAGTGCTGCATGCATTTAAGACAATGTTATTTCTGTCAGCATTAGAAAGAACAATATTTGCCTTTCCTACACTCCTGGATAAATCAAGTTTACGGTCTAATGTATCAGGGAAATTGCAGACTTAAGAATGTTTAGTCTCAATCTGTTTTATTCCTACTGATAAAGAATAGTAGTTGGTTTTATAAAGCACCAATTGGAAAAGCACTCTCCTGGAACAGCAGCAAATACTAGTGGGTATTTACAATTTTGAACCTTAATAGAACATCTAAGGACTAAATCTTTTGTTATACATCTACCATCACACACTTATTTGCACACTTTAAATTCATGAGCTGAACCCGGCTTTGCGCAGAGGAGGATGGGGGCTCCTTTTGAGCTTTGGTTCTGACAATGTACCTACTAAGACTTGTTTATTTGGGGCTATACATGTGGAATTAAATTTAATTAGATTACTATTATTGTTAATAAACACAATAGAAATAACCGTCAAATACATAATATAAATGAGGTGATTCTTTTGTTGTGGTGGAGCCTTGTGGTAGTTTATATTTACATACTCAGAGGTCATAGGGTCAAATCCAGCTCTTTCCTACAGTTTGAACTGCCCTTATTGGGCCCCTGAGCAAAGTTCTTAACCACAGCAGTTTCTAAAGGGAGATATATAACAATCTAGACAAGTGCATCTTAATAAATGCTGTAAATGTACATTACAAGGAAATAATCATTAAGCAGAATGAGTAAATACTATCCCTCTATTTCTTATGTCTCTTGGGTGGGGCCTCTCTCAAAACTTCTTGCTCTCCACCGTTCTATATATAGAGCTGAGAAACATCTCCAGGAAAAGTATCTCCCTCATCATCACCCTTCTCTTCTCCCGACCGCTTCGTACCATACTGAAGGAAGCCCCCTCCCGGGCCCTCACTCCAAAACCCTGACACCCTCCAACCTCTGCCCTGCTTTCACTCCCCCACTAGCATGTAGAAGACACAGCAGAAGCAGAAGCTGAAGAAACAGTTAAGTGATTCTAGGACCTGCCAAAACCGAGGATTTGGATTAATCTAATACCAGTCCTTTCTGGGATTTTAAGAAAAAAACTTTGCTTCCATCAGGATTCTGTTGTCTTAGGTAAGAGGGGGGCCTGCGCCAGGGCTGCACTCAAACGGCAGGCATTGAGTGCCAAATTTAGGGTGATAAAAGTTATGTAATGAGCTCTTAATCTTTACTTTGACTGACACGTCATGGGGAAGTGGTAAATGTTTTATTCACATTTCCAAAATAATCCCAAGATTAATTGTTTTTCAAATGGCCTTCAGCGTACTTTTTGCTTTGGTTAAAAATCAGTGTCATTAAAGAATGTATAATGAAATGTTTAATTTTAAAATGTTTGGTATCACTTAACCATCACAGGTTTTATTTCATTTATAAAGAGCTGTTCAATGCAGATTTTAATGGTGCTCAAACATTCAAGAATGTTGTACCATCCTATTTATGTCCCCCATATTAAGCAATAAGGTTATCAAGAATTGTTCCAGATACAGAAATGCTTATCTTATATTCAGAATGGTCTGACAGCAGTTTTTGCCTTTTAACTAAATCACGCTGTGCATTAAGAGGGGTCATTGTCTGTTGTGTCTTTTAAATTATAAACTCAGTAATTTTGCAGAAGCACTGGTCTGGTGGCACAGGCCATTTGAGGAATTTGCTGAGCCGGTTGCCCTACTGTGCTTGCAGTGGATTTATTTAGTTTGCTCAAACAGAAATACCCTCAGTGCAACAGGAGACTGGTTCATGCTGCTTCTCTATAGCTTTGCTCTTTAAGCCCTGAACTGTAATAGTCACCAACAAAGAAAATCTTTATGGCTGTGTAAACGGAGGAGCACTTTTGAGTATTTGAGCAGGATGCTTGGTTAACGCCAGCATTTTTTTATGTTGGTAAAAATAGCGGATGACGTCTGAGTTGTGAGATTAAATTATTCCCAGTCTATCACAGCTTTTTACAATGGTTTTAAAAGGTGTTGAGCCATCAACAGGCAAGGGCTGCATTCAACAGCAGCAAAATACTGAGGTAAAGTTTGGAAAGCAAATGATTAATTCAAATAAATCTCAATTAAGACCACATGTCTTCTGAGTTTTTGTCATAATGTCATTCATTAGGTGTCATGCTTTCATTCAGTTATAGATGTGCTCTTATTACCATAGGCTGTAGAGATGCCTCTCTCTGGAACTCCTGCTCCCCCCAACAAGAGGAAAAAGCCCTCTAAAATCATCACTGACTTCTCCAAAATCACACAGGATGGTCAGTATCAGTTTCCACAGCAGGTCTCTCAGACACACACACACACACGCACACACACACACACACAAACACACACACACAAACGCACACAAACACACACTATCTCAGAGGATGGTGGGAGGTAAGGCACAAAGTATTAAACACACAACATACTGTATATATATTTTTTAAAAACAAAACACACAAGTTCTTCTTATTCCAATTACTATTTTGAGAGAAATAAAAAAATGCAAGCATGTTAGATGTGTCTTGGATGAATATAAGGGTTCTACAAAAATCCTCCAAAAAGAGGGAAATATAAACTTAACTTGGTTCAGCCAACTAAAACTAGATTTTCTTCAGTAGAGAAGAAACATACAACTTTGGAGAACAATTTTCATTAATGAGTGAACATTTAATTTATTTTAAAAATCTATTGTAGGAAACTCGCAGCAGTGTTTCAATAAATCAGCAATCATCCATTCATACCATCACGCAAAGAAGCAAAACAGCAATAAAACAAACTTGGGTAGTCTAGTTGTTTCTGAACAACTAATAGCCTTACTGGCATCCATTTGTGGGAAAATAAAATAAAAATGTAAATTAGCACTGCACAAATCATCAGAAACTTTTAGGATTATATACTGTTCATATAGTAATCAATAGTTGTACAACATCTGCATGAAAAATGAGTGTTTTACTCTATTGTATGTTAATACCAGTTTCAGTGTACCTGACTTGGCAACGCTTTGGCACCCAATGTCAAACCTGGAGCTATACATAACGGGGGAAACAACTGTCAAGATGTAGTGAGACAATATATAGCCTGCTTCCATAAATTATTAGGATCACATAGTAAAAACCAAGGCATGCAGTGAGCACTTTGTCTAATGTGTGTGTAGTAGTATAATTATTTTACACTGACAGAAACTGAAGAGATGCTGTGAGTGTGTGTGTGTGTGTGTGCTCGAGACTGCACCACTGTTCTCTAATGAGCATCTCTGTTTGAGTGTGGCATGAGAATGTGAAGGTTGATTAATCCTATCGGACGCACTCACTTCTTCTGCCTGGCACAGCATTCATAATGACATGTCTGTTTACAGGACAGCATGGCTGTTCCTTCTCTGTCAGCACACAGCTCTCTTTATCACACACATCTAAATTAACAGGCAAATTATCACCACTAAGCGGAGATGTTCCAGGAAGGTGTTCAGCACCTTCTGTTCTTCAATCACTCTTCCTCTGTACTTTTCATAATCACCACATCCCCAATAAGGAGCACTGTAGATGCACAGGGTTTATGTGTGCCCGATAATAACCAATTATTCTGTGCCCCTGCTCTGTCAGTCATGGATGTTCTATATTTCGCCCCATGCCGAAGGGTCTGGTCAGGAGTTCTCATCAACTGATCTGGTTTTCACAAATGACAGATTTGACTGCCTCTCCTGGCAGAGGCCAATAAAATTGTACTCTTGAGTTTTTACAGTGAGTGCAAAAGTAGGTATTTAATAGGCATTGGACCATCAACGGACAAACACAAGAGTTGAATGTAACAGTAGCTTATTGCTTGTATGAAATTTGGCCAACAAATAGTAAATTGTAATAAATGTCAGTGAAGACCAAATAGACACAAATAGAATCTTTTTTGGGGATAAATTATTATCTACATAATCTATTCCTATATCTATCAGTTGGTGATGATTTCAACTGATTAATTTTCAGTTTGGCCCAAGTTGAGAGTCATTGGCTTAAGCTTAGTCCAAGCATCATGTCTGGGACAGTATCAAGCTGTATTTTGGCCTCATCAACATCAAACTTGCAACAGCAAGCAAATGACCACCATAAAACCTATGTTGTTTTATGCTGTTTTCCCCCATGCCATATCATTTCGGCAGATAAATTGTTTAATAAACACCTCTACAACAAATGTTCATTGTAAAGATCAGATGAAACAGCTGTACCTCTCTGTGTCTTTGCCCTAGGCGCTCTGCAAAACCCTCAGCGGGGGTCAAATGGCTCAGTGTGCCAAAGTAACGGACTGCATAAAGACTCAAAGCAGTGTTAATCAATTAACAGGTTAATATAATTAATTACACAGCAGTCTATGTTTCCTAGTGAGTGCAATATATAGATGAAGCATTTCTACATATGAAGTAAGAGAAAGCTAACAAAATAACACAGAAATGAGCAGGAAGTAAATATATATAGACGTATAAGGAAAGAGGAAACATAGACTCGTGGGTATACACACACACACACACACACAGCTTAAGTAGGGCTAGAGTTTGATTTATAATGCAATGTAAGTAGCGCTCAGCACAGCATCCTTCTCTCTTTGTGGTGAGCTGGGGCTTGACTACAGGGTTTATGGATGATATGAAACAGGAGATGGAATGAGGAGCTTTTTATGACAAATGGCACAAGGGGTGAACCATTCATCTTGTAAAATGTATCAGATCAGTTTAATTACTGTCAAGGTCTGGCTCGCAATTCTCTGTGTGACCACTAGTGAATGCTATTTTTCCCTGTTTTTGTCTCACTTGTCTCTGATTTGCCCTAATGGGTTTTACCTAGTGATATAGTACTCGAGTCCGGTCTTCGTCTAGAGACCAGTTTTTGAAAGTCTCAGTCTTCTCTTGGACTTGGTCGTATTTGTAATCGGTCTTCTCATGGTCTCGGACAAAGATGACTTTATTTCGAGACAAGCCGAGACCACAACTCTGAGAATATTACTATTAAAACTTTTTGAGACAGTCATCTTTTCAGCCTTCCTAAGACGCTACAGTTCAGCCCATGATTCTGCCTTCCTGAGACACCTAGATGTCACAATTCTGCCCGTGATTCGGCCTTCCCGAGATGCCTTATTTGAACCTTCCTGAGATGCCACTGTCCGGTACGCAATTCAGCCTTCCCGAGATGTCTCAGTTTCTGCCTTTCCGAAACCCCATGGTTATGCCCATGATACAGCTTTCCTGAGACGTCACAATTTCGACTTCCTGAGATGTCATGATTCCACACACAACTTAGCCTTCCTGTGACACGGCGACAAGTGAGCTTGCGTGGTGTCTTGATCACGCGGGTCTGCTGGCTGAACTATAACTAAACCAGTACTTGTGGACAACATTACTATCCTGGGCTTTGGTCAGATTCAAAAAGCGTAGACAGGTCTACGTCATGCTCAAAGCGATGATCCATCTTGTTCACCCAAAGAATATTACAACACAAAAGGGACTTGAAATTGCATTAACTGAAAACATAATTTAATTTATGTTCCCTATCATATTCAGAGGAGGAAGAACCAGAGGCTGCAGAGTTTGACCTTGGGACCAAGATAAAGACCCCCAAGGAGGTGATGCTAGAGGAATTGTCTCTGATGAAGGGCAAAGGTTCCAAGATGTTCAAGATGAGGCAGCAGAGAGTGGATAAGTTCATCATTAGCCATGAGAACCTGGTGAGTGTGAGAAAACAGGGAATTCATAGAGGTTTGCAAATAGAGATTTAGAAGCAGAAAGGTTGAGGTGTGCACAGTGAGACAAAAAGGAAAATCACATAGAATGTGGGTTATAGTCACATAAACTGAAAAGACTATCATGATCCAATTACTTGATGTAATTAATGTGATTGCTATCATCACAGGCACAAACCATTTTAACACAAATGCAACACGTGGAGACTTTATACCCCAGTCAGCTTTTTGTGTTTGGTGTTTGCAGGAAAATCTGCAGAACCTGGCGCCTTCTCTTGGATGTGAAATGACGGCTCAGCCTGTTCCTGCCCCTGAACCAGAGCCTGCAAAAGGTAGGTAGTAGCCTCAACACATGTCAGTCAATGGAAGTTAGGAATCTTGCGTCATGATACATACAATGTCTAACAGGCTAAGGAGTCATATAGAAGCTATGAGGCTATTTAAGTCTTCATATGTCACACTTGGCTTGAGGGTGAACTGTATATATGTTTTTAACAGATGAAATAGACCCCGAGGCAGAACAGCAGAAAAAGAGGAGGGAGTATGTGAAAACATATGTCTCGCCATGGGAACGTGCCATGAAAGACAACGAGGAGCTCAAAGCCACCATGAGGCCACAAATGCCAGGGCCCCATGTGCACAAGGACATGCCCATGTACAAGAGTTTTAATAGGTAGAGGTTCATGTGACTCCTTATTCACTTATATTTAATATACTGTATGTATAGCTCAAGAGATTTTTTCCTAAAATTAGATCTGGATAACAAGCCCACACAGGTCATTCATATTCCGAATGATGCTCTTCCACTACTGTAACCCAGTTTCTTTCCTTCCTCGTACAGGACACCTCTGCCCTTTGGGGGATTTGACAAAGCCTCACGCATGCTGACCTTTGAGATTCCGGAGGTCAAGTCGGCCCCTGTGGAGCCTGAGCCATTGCCTGGGTTCACATACGACATTGACTCCCGGCCTTCCTTCAATCGCACTCCCATTGGCTGGGTGTGCAATGATGAGTCAAGCCATATCCACATGGATCTGGAAGCCATCCCCTTCGATGGAGAGACAGACGACCTCTGAGGAGCTTCTTCCAGTCCCTTCAAACTATGCTGCATAACACAGAAACGTTCTTTACAATTCAAATGCTCTAGGGTGATCTAAACTCACGCATATGTACACATGTACATGCATGCACATATACACACAAACACCTACTCTGTTGTTAGAGGCAGGGTGCATTCAGATATCCACCTGTTAGAGTCTTCTTCTTCTCCTTCTTCTTCTTCTTCACCTATAAAATAGGAACTGTAGGAACTGATATGCAATACAGAGTGGCACAGTAAAAAATTGAGAGTAAGACCTGGCCTATCAAATGTTCACTAGTAAAATTATTACATATAATATTCCACAACTGCAGGATACATGATGGTTCATTTGTCAAAATGACAGCAGGGTTGCATGAAAACTAGAGGGATTGGACAAAAAAATCATGCCAGTAAAGTCCAAGAGACATTTATTCATGACTGTGAAATAATCTCTCGTAACAAAAATAAAAATTAACTGTATATAAAATGATTTATTTATGTGGTCATTACATATTATATTATGTATTATTTTGACTAAAATACAATCACACTGTATAATATACAGTATTTTGTGACCCACTTACACATCCATCTATCTATCTAATTGGGGCAGTTGGTAGTGTAACGGTTAGGGCGTTCGCCCCGTGAGCGGAAGGTAAAAGTTTCACTGAGGTACTCATGAGGAAGTTACCGCCCTCAAGCACTGCACCCCGGGCACTTCCCATACTAGCTGCCCACTGCTCCTTCACGGATGGGGTGAATGCAGCAGAGGTCACATTTTGTTGTGGTGCACTGTGTGCTGTGCTGTGGTGTGTTCACACTGACAAATAATAACTCACTTTCACTAATCTTTCTATCTATGTCATGCGTCTGTCTGTCTCTCTATCTGTCTATCCATCCATCCACTTTTGTTGTGTCTGTCCACCTGTGCTGTGCATCCGTCTACGTCAGTGAATCAGTCTGTCTGTCTGTCTGTCTATGCATCTATGCTTTGCGTCTGTGTGTGTGTGTGTTGAGGTCACTGGTCAAGCAGAGCAACAAACTACACAGATTTCGTCTTCCACAAGGTCAACTTTTTTACAAGCAAATGTCACTTTAACCAGCAGAAAGAGCGCAGATTTGGTAAGCGTGAGCCCGGGGCCCGCTTCAGAGCGGCGATAATTACGTAATGGCTTTACGCGCCCGCTAGGCGGTGGTACGGGGCGCGTGATGTCACACCGAGCGAGTCCAATAGCAAACGGGGTCTAAAAAGCGCGTTCTCGCGAGAAGTGGGCGCGCGTCCGCGGCGGCGCTGGATGGCGCTGGTGGATGTTTTGGAATTCGCGGTGATTTTTCGTCCAGGTTCTGATCGGGTAGGACGTGGGACCGCATCCGGGCGAGAGCCGGAGGTGAGTAAGCACTCTTCCAACTTGCTCCGGCATCTAGGGGTCGTAGGCTGATTGCGAACGCGTGAATGCAGGTGAAAACGTGGAAAGTGTAACTTCGCTCTAAAGCCTGCCGTCCAGATGTGCTTCAGGAGAGTGCCTTAGGAGGAGAGGAGCTGATCGTTTCTTTCTTAACCGTTCAGGATGCTTTTGCGAGGTGGTGTGTGTATGCGTGCGTGAGTGCGTTTGTGCAGAGCTGTGTGTGTGTCTGTGTGCGTGTGCGCCAATGACTTTAAAACACACGTGAGAACGTACAGACATCAGGATGCGTTTTGCAGATGCCTTGTCACACGGAGCATCCTCTCCTCTCCTCTCCTCTCCTCTCCAACAGGATGAGTCTCATTCTCACAGATCCCTGAGCAGCACAATGGGCTCATAAACCCGATTGGATGCTTGACGCAAGCTGGTTTAAAGAGTGTGCCATTATTCATAAAATCGCGCTTATCTGCTTTTTCCGCCCCCGTTATGAAATTCCAGTTTCGCAACAGCCTTACGTCGAGTCACTTGCGTCGGACTTGTTGATAGAATGAAAGCCTAGCTTTCGGTCGGGATTTGTTGGGCTTTTGAGCGCAAGTTTTGAGTAGTGCCGAGGCACATTTGGGGCTGTTTTTGTTTGCGTCACAGCGCCGCGCAGGAGCGGAGTTTCATCATCAGGGTGATGACGGCATCATCCAGACGCTCCTGCAGCAGCAGCTTACAAGCCAATTTACATTATCAGGAGGAAGAGGGCAGTTACAAAGTTACCCTGCAGTTAAACTGTCTGCGAGCTGATTTACCCCTGCTAGTGCTTACATGTGCTTCTTGTGACCCCAGGACTAACACATTAGCATATTATGTGATATATTTTAAAGGAGTCGTTATGTTGCTTTTAGATACTTAGAAAAGGTCAGTGGAGTTGGATGCGCGCAGATGCATGCTTACTGAAGAAGCAGAAATCATTTGCAAATGTAATGCATTGCCTGAAACTGCTTAGTGTTTAGGAACATGTTTTTAATTAGGGCTGCACAACATATTGTGTCAGCATTATCATGATGTGCATATGAGCATTAGTCACATGACAGGACAAGCAATGTCAAGTAAGACAAATTCAATTAAACTTGGCATGCAGCCATTTTTTGATGCTTGATAAAAACAGTGCAAAAGGTAAACCTACTCAGTTCTAATTTTCTATAATAATCTATAAGAGAAATCTCTCTGCTATAAAATTAGTTGATTTAAGAGGTACTTGGGTGAAATTCAAGAAAGGATGGTTCACATTTAGAACAGTATTCAAAGTAAAATATGATTTATGTTTTTAAGTATTCATTTTTTTTATTTTCTCTGCAGATTTATATCGTACACAAAGTTATATCGTACACATTTTTCTTATTTTTTCCACAAAATGTGTTGCAGAAAAACGAAATATTGCAGTATTCTAGTTTTTCTAATATTGTGCAGCTCTGTTATTAATGATGCGGACCTGTTTAAGAAAAAACTGTAGGCTGAGTGTAAGTAATGTGTCTTAAATTGTGAGAAGCGCAACTTGTCCATAAAGGTTTTGTCTAACTCAAGAGATTCATCACTGCACTAAGGTTGAATCTGGCTTTATTTGTCTGTTATATTATTTATTCAAAATTATTTGGGCCCCTAAACAATCCCATGACTGTTTCATGACTGGTTTACTGAGCATATTTTACTTAATTATTAAAGGATGAGTTATTGCGGAAACTCATTAGTTCTGACCTGCATTGGAACTTTGCAGATTGTGCCAAGGAATATTCGGCTTCTGCCTAAAGCTGCCGAGGTCAATTAAAAACTCTGTGGGCTTTTTTAGAATTAGTTCGCACCGCAGGAGGCTCGTTTGCATCAGTAAAGCCCTGTGAGATGTTAGCTGTGATGTTTTGGACGCAAGTAAAATGGGTGTTGGTGTGAATTGGTCATGTGTTACACACTGGAGTTCTTACACAAAAGTAATGTAGAGCTGCTTGCTGTAAGCCTCTTCTACCAGCCCAAGACTCAACATGTTCACAGCTGAGAGAAAAAAACGATTGGATTTTTATCTGCTTGTGCGGTTATATATTTCCTGAGAGGAATCACATGACGTCTTAAGCTGTATTTTGTTTAGAGGCAGTAGGCATCTGAAGTGTGTGTGGTTTTACTGCCTTCCAAATGTGAACCTGTTGAACCTACCCAATTCCACAAGTGGAATGTAGAAGCTGAAGAAGTAAAAAATTAAGAAAATGCGCAGCTGTTTCTATCCTATTCCAGTGGTTACATTATGGGATAGTAAGATCATTGCCATGTCAGTAACTGGAATCAGGTTTGCAGTTTAATCAGAACAGGGTCTTTGTTGTAATACTTGTGCCATTTGCATTTGGGGTCTGAGGGTAAAGTTGCTAATCTAGCACAAAATCTCAAACAGACTAGTGCTGACCCTAAGACCATGGTAAATAAGTTGAGAGTACTTGGTCGTTAGTAAAACATTTTGTAAAAGCTGTATTTTTTTTTGCAATTTCATGACATAGTAAAGAAAGGGAGTGACTGTTAACCACACAGGTTTGCTTGCTTTATAAATAAGACCCATGCCCGTGTGATATGCACAGACAGTAGACTGTTAGCATTATCACAAAAAAGATAGGGAAAATATTTATAAAAGAAGATATACTGTGGACAAATTTAATGTAAACTCAATTATCTTAAACATGTCCCTCAAAACCCCATTCAACACCTGCAAATTTGACGCTTTGTTACGTTTGTAACGCGTGATAACACAGCAAGGTTCTTCTATCAAGAAGAACCTTGTGGACGCAATACTTTGCAGAAGACTAAAGAAGAGGAGAATGAACTTTGGCTCCTCCCTGTTATCCATTGTGTCTATTTGCAGCTACACATAACCCAGTTAGAGGGGAACTACACTCCTATTTGGGTTTGAAAGAGAAGCTGAGGGATGAAGAGTGAGAGGGCGGTGAGGGGAAAGTCTAATAATGAAAACAGCAATGAAAAGGAGAAGAGGAGGAGAGAGGGAGGGAAAGAGAACGAAGAAATTACTCAGGTCTGTTGTGCGAAATCTGTTTGCCCCTCAGTCATAGCCAGCCTCAAATCCCCTGTCATCTTCCTCGTGTGTCTGAGCCCATACTGGATCATATTTTCCTTGCAGAAGCAAGTGGCACCCTGGCACGTCCTGGCAATGTGTATTGTGGTTTTGCGGCTCACCGCAGGAAGCAAGCAGAGTGTGAGGTGACAGTCTGTGGTTTGGGTGCCAACCACTGGCCCCGGGGCTTTTAGACACTTGTGAAGTTTTTTTTCCTCTGTAACCTGGGGTGTTATTCCAAGGAGCACATCAAGCACTTGCAAGAAAAGCTGGGGAATTAGGAGAATTGCCAAGTTGAGCTGACACTAATTTTTTCTATCGATTAATCTGTTGACTATCTTAAAGATTTTCCTCTGCAAAATTGAGATTGACCAGTTTATTTACAATAATGTTAGTCTTCAAACAACAAGTACATCATAATTATTCAATCATATTTAAGTGACAGTAAACATATCGATTTCAGTAAACGTTCCCTTAATTTAATAGTACAGGTTTAAAAGCCTACAAATGATAGGTTTTACTTTGATGGTGGGCCGTTCGTCAGAAAGAACTACTGCTTCTGTGACAGTTGCAAATTTATAGTGTACCAAAAATGCTTGTTTTCTGATCATTTTAAGAACTAAACCTTGGGTCTTTGGTTTTTGAACCAAATCAGATCATTTTGAATAAATTTACCATCATTTAGGAATTTATAGAAATAGAATGCTAAACTCAGAAAAGTGATAGATTAGTTAAAAATATTAGGAGAATATTCTATGCTGAAGAAAACATCTGGGTCCATTTTTCAAACTTAATACGCTTTAGTTGGGTAACAAATTTCCATCAAACTGCTATCATGTAACAACTTAATACAAAGCGTATGAAGAATTACAGTATTTAAATTGTGCAAGAACTTAAATATTTGAGTGAAAAAAATCGTTCATATAAATCCTAATAAATCTGAAACAGATTTTAACTTTAATATATTTAGATTTATGTGCCTTCATAAATCTAAATAAATTAAAACAACTATTTTAGAACTGTGCATTTGCACATTTAATACACTTATTCTCTTACATTCTATAACACTGTAGTTAATATTGCTAAACTTAGTCAAGATAATTCAATTTAAAGCTAAATAAGTTTTGAAATTTAGTCAATTTCTTTCATATATTTATTAATTCATTCATTTTCAGCACTAACCACTGCGCCACTGTGCCACCATGTCATATATTTATTAGAGTATAATATGGTAAAATGCTAAAACGTGTATTTTATGTTAAATTGATTTAATTTGCAATCAGTTTTAGCATATTGTATTAAACATAATGAAATAATTCATTTTAAACTTTACTAATCTTTATTTTTTCAGTGCATCAGCATCGACTGCTCGCGAGAGCGCCGTTGAGTTTGCTACACAGTTGGAATCACAACAGCAGTTTGCTGAAATTGCGCTCTAACGACTCTCTGACAGTCACGCTATTGACATGATGCCCTTCCTCACCTCCGCCAGCCTGACCTTGCCGTTCCAGACTCCTCCTCCTCCTCCACCGTGAGGAAGGAGCACAGTCTGCCACGGAGCCCCACATTAACTCCAAACCACAGTCTGAGATAAAAGCTGTCCAGGTGAGGTTGGGTTAAAATGGCTGCCAGCACAGGTTCTAAGCCTTAAATCAGCTCATTGCCAAAGTTTGCATCAGAGCTTTAGAGAAGCTGGAAGGCTTGGGATTGATTGATGTGCAAGTGGAAAAGCAACCTTGACCATCTGTGAGGGAAGAGAATTTCTTCTTGGTTGAGAGATTGTGATCATTGGTTGAGATAATCAAGGCTAAAAACCTGAGTATGTCTTAATTAGCCAGCATACAGACACCAGTGTGATACAACAAAGAAATAATAACGTTCTGTAATGCGGGAACCCACTCTAAAGGGGACTCAATAGGACTGGACAATATTGGGAAAAAGTGACTTTGCAAAAAATTTTTGCCAAATAAATTTTTGTTGAATAACATAAAGCTCCATTTGGAAATAAGTGATCATACTAGAATGTTTGGGGAAATTTCGCGGATATAGAAAAGTCTGGATACAGAAAGAAATAACATGGCACGATACCTTTTTTATGCCCAGTTTGATACCGTTATTGTACCGTTATTGCTGATACGATTCAAATCTGATACAATCCGTCTCTGAGTCTTTTTTAAACAATAAAACAGCAAACAATGTCTGAATACATGACTGAGATTATTCTGTGATGCTTAAGGGAATACTTGACTTAAATACTGTTTTTCTAAGTAAAACAATGTAATAATTACACACCCATATGTATATGCTAAATTATTTATTATTTAAATAACATCTTATTTGTTTAAACACAGTTCTGTAATTTTGTGACGGCCCCTAATCCTGTTGCGCTAAAACCATCAGGAACACAGAGATTGTGAGCGAGAGCTGGTGTTGTTCAGGAAATTAAACAGTAAAATTTGATCTGATGACCTTCTGCTATCAACTGCCCCAGAGTGTTCAAAGAACAAATGAAACAAGCAAACTAAGGAATGCAAGAAACACAGAGAAAACAATACTGTGTCTCGGCAGTCCTTCGTACTTTGTACTTGGGAAATTGAGAATTCTATGCTAGGTGAGTGGTCCACAGTTTCCCTAATGGCTAGGTTGGATCGTCCTAGAAATGTGCCGAACATCCGAAAACACTGTTTCATAACTCACAGGCTGAAGGACCACATGTCCCATGCTGAGCCCCTAAGTGCGTGTCTCGGGGATGGAGCCTTGCGAGGAAGCGTGTGTCTTAATTTCCCTCTTACGCAGTCATTAAGCAGGATCAGAACGCTGCGGCTGCAGTCAGGCGGCGTAATTTTCCGCTACGGCGAGCGTCTTATTTGTGCACGCCGTCCTCCCTCGGCCATGTGGACCGGGTGGTGGGCCTCCTCTCGTGCCTGTGAGGGTCGCAGCGTGTGTCACAGTTTGCTTGCGCTGACTTGATTGTGCTTCATTACACAGTTTACTGAAAAGGACCAAATGTAACATGAGATGAACAGCGTTGCACACAGGCCACATCCCCCCACCCCCACACCACTTAATGAATGTTTCTCATCCCGTGCATTAGGTGAATCGATGTCATATAGGTGGAAAACATTGATTGGATTGTTTAAAAAAAATTCAATTTGGGTAGTGTTACCTGAAAATGGACAGCCTCGCTTAACGAGCAAAGAGAGAGAGGGTGAGAGAGAGAGAGAGAGAATAATGAAATCCATAGTGTTCTATGAGAAAATGTCACAGCCTACAGAATAGATTTCTCTAATAAGACATGTAGCCTATGGTGTTACAAGACTGTTGTGTCATCATTAACATTATTGGCATGACTTAACTATGAGATGATAATAAAAGTAGGGATGCACTGATCCGATAAGTGGATTGGATATCAGTCCGATAAAGACTCAGATAACAGGATCGGGTATCGGTGGCATGGAGCCGATCTGTAAATGTATGCTTTTCTATGTTTGCGTCTGCGCGCACATGCAATTCGTTTGACATTTGACATTCATACATATGGATTCATACATATTGTCATTTTTAGTCAAAGTCAAAGTAAACTTTGTCATCTCCGTATATCTGTACAGTATATAGCAGAGATGACAATAAAGTTTACTTTGACTTTGACTAGAAATGACAATGAGCAGAACAAGCAGCTCAACACACTACAACCCCAAAAGCAAATTATACACTATTATACTGTTTAACTATTTAACTATTATAATGTGAAAAACATATCTATACATGTTGACTGTACCTGTGTGCATGTCAGCTACCCCGCCAATTACACAGTTCATTGCAAACCAGGCTGGACCAATCAATAACTAATGTTAACAGCTCAGAGGAAAAATGACATTTTCACAAACAAAATGCATTAAATCAATAGAACTGCAGAAGAGATTATATATAACACAATTTCACATGTTAGATGGCTGTTTTCTTTTGAGAAGATTTACAAAAAAAATGAAAAGAAACCTCAAAATATCATGTGAAGTGCTGTGCAAAAGCCTTGAGCCTTCCTCATATTTCTTCACATCCTGCTTTTAAGTATAGTTTTGAGGAATAGTATTTACACGTTTGCACATGTAAAAAAAACAAAAGTAGGCCTGCTCATCGTCTCATTCTGCCTGCAGAATATAAAGAAATGAGGAGTGGCTCAAGGCTTTTGCGTAATACTGCATTCATTCATTCATTATCCGAACCGCTTAATCCCAACTGGGGTCGTGGTGGGGAGGGCACCAGAGCCTACCCTGGGAACTACGGACGCAAGGTGGGGATCAACCCTGGGCAGGCGCCAACACACTGCAGGGCACACACACACTCACAGAATCACACTCACATTCACACCTTGTGGGGCCAACTCAGAGTCACCAATCAACCTATTTTGCATGCTTTTGGACTGTTGGCAGAAACCGGAGCACCCAGAGGCATGGGTTGCCTCCGGGTGTGTCAATTTGAACACAGCGAACACGGCGAAAGCATGCAAACTCCACACGGAAAGGCCCTGTGGCAACCTGGGGATCAAACTCAAGACCTTCTTGCTGTGCGGTGGCAGCGTTAAATACATACATGCCTCTGCATTTGACCCATCCGTGAAGGAGCAGTGGGCAGCTGACATGGGCAATGTCCGGGGCGCAGTGCGCGGGAACGGTACCTTGCTGATGATTACCTCAGTGGTACCTTTACTGTCCTGTGATTTGAACACAGGGCGAATGCACACACACACACATTTTAATACAGATTTATATTATTTACTGATAAAACAATGGAGTGCACTACCAAAGTGTCACATTGAGTGAAAAAACAGCTTTCTCATGAAGGGCAAACAGTATGAAAAGAGGCAGAAGAAGTGTAAGTAGCGGGAGTGCTGGTGGCTAGCACTGGGCACGGGTAGGCGGTTCATGGGGCGATGGCAGCATGCCGGGCAGGAAGAAGAGATGAACTTGGCAGGAGCAGTGGAGAGGGGGACCGTGTAGACATGTAGAAGGATGAGAATCGCCAGCGGGGTGGAGCACAGAGGAGAATAAGAGAGAAAGACCAAGGTACTGCTGAGAGAGTGAATTAGTGTGGAACTCGCTTTAACAAATTGTTCAAGGAACTGGATTTTCGGCCACAGGATACTGACAGGTGAGAGTGTTTGCTGAATAATCTTTAATTTTAACATTATATCCCTTGGCAATGCCAGCATGTTTAATGGAATATTTACCAAGCAGTAACAGTAAATGCTGCCATGCAGTGGACCCAAGGAAAGTACGATGCATTGTGATGCAAAAGTGAAAAGGATTCTGCATCAGTGTATCTTTTATTTTAAAAAACTGGATTATACATGACAGCATACTGTTATTCTTCTAAATAATTAAAGCTAAACAGTTAAATAGTAAACCATACCCCAGCTCTTTTCCCAGCATGAACATTTGAGGAGGTGCGCAATAGGGGCGCACGATTCAGAAAATCTCTGTATTCGATTCCCATTCCGATTCTTGGGCTCACAATTCTATTAAAAAACGATTCATGATTCATTAACGATTCACGATTTAATACATAGACTAGGTGAGTTTGTTTCCAGATTACAATTTTGAGTTGCTTTTCCCATTTGACCGTGGCAGATCAACAACAAAAAATCACACTGAATCAGATGTAGTTTAGGTTTGGGGTTATGGTTAGGGTTATGAATCATTTTTTTTGGATTGCATGAATCGATTTTCAATCGACAGAGAAAGAATCAAAATTTGATTCGATGCGATTTTTTTTGCACACCCTGAGTGAGCAACATAACACTCAGCCCAAAAGCTTAAAGCAAATATTGGGGTACATTTTGGCTTGTGGTCTTTATAAGACCTTCCAGTTCAAATCAAGGTTTAGGTTTGTATTGCTTTACATTTACAGCATTTATGAGGTTATTCTAGTTTCTAGACACAGGCAACTTGAGGTCAGGAGCACAATGGTGGTTGTTTTTGCAGAACGATAAGAGCTGGATTTCAGTTGTAGGTGAATATCCTTCCACTATCAACCACCAGCACCCCCATTGTGATGCACTGAGAATCATTTTCTAGTTGAATCGTTACTCTTTGAACCGTAATCAAAGCAACCAGTGAAGTTTCTCACCTCTGCAGTCCACCTTGGTTCAGCCTGAGCTTACAGAAATAGGAAGCTTTTGCTTTCCCAGCTTTCTTGTAAGCTCTCTCCCAACTGAATGCGTGCTATTGTTGCATTAAAGAAGCAGAGCCTTGTTATTTAGTCTTGCTCCAGCCTGCTGCGGTTAGCGATTGGGCAATACCCAGGTGTGTCTATTTAAGGCCTTTGTCTATTAAAGGATCTTGGTGGGAGAAAATGGCAAAATGGCAGAGTTGTCTGTGCTCTGTGTTTGTGTGGTTCTGTGTTCATGTTGTACTTAGTGTTATTTGCCAGAGTAAGACAGCACAAAACACAGCTGTTTTTTAGAGGTTTAAAGAGGTGCCCGTCTTTGCAGGGTGCAATGGTTTATACCAGGATGAAAACATTTCCCGCTAAGCTGTTGGAAACGGGCCAGTTTGAATAACACTGGACATGATCACAGATACTGACTGGCCGGTTCTCACTACGTCTGCTTCTGTCCCACTTACGTCCTCCAACTTTCGCTGCCTCTCTTAGGGACAAGATGTAATATGCATTACCATAAAGTGTTAAGATATAGATGATTCACAAATGTTTTACATTTGACACTTCCCTCATAGGTCCTCATGTGTAGATAATAAATGTTGGGTTGAGTCTCCCTTCTGACATATACACTCTGGTTTATAAGGTGTTTGCTTTATGCATTTCATAAATGCGCAATGCATAATTTATGTTTACAGTAAATCCTGTGGTGTAATTTATGAATTTTTTATAATGCAGTACGGTGTTTGAACCACAGTAGGATTTGTTGTTTTAGATTAAACTGTAACTCCTGAAATAAATAAATCAGTTTGTACTTGCTGGTTTTAAAGAATATTCTAGATGTTTTCTTGTTTGTTTGCTTGTTTAAGCGTTCATTACATAAAGAGTGCAAAATGTTCTAATAGGCAGGATTTTATATTGATTCAATTATCCAATTAACCACTATACAGTTAATTGCATGTTACTGTTAATTATCCAGTTAGTTAAATGATGCAGTTAAGTATTTTGTTTGGTGCTTTCCCAAAGATTATTCTTTAAACGATTAATCTAGAGATTATTTTTGGATTATTCGACTAATCTAACAACTAATGATGTAATGTGTTGATAAGCAGTTATTTTCCAGTTACTTATGTTATATAACAATTCAACCGTCACACACACACACACACAAAAATCAGAAATTCTCTCATTAACATTTCAGTATTTATTAAAACATTTTTTATTAAAACACTGCACTGCTAATTAGAGCATTATTCATTAACATACATAAGCATATGAATAATAGCATATTTGAAATTTTTGAAATATTTGTCTATTCATATTTTGGTCTTCAAATTCAGTAGGATTTCTATGTTAGACTGAAGCAGGGCTGGGTGTGGTTGGGTGGGGCGGATGGGCAGCGAGCTTATGCTGCCACCTACGGCAAGCCCCCGAAGGGATTTCTTTACAATACATTTATCACATTGCCGTTATGAAACGTTTACACAATGTGTCAACACTAAAATTCCATGCTGAAAAATTTTTGTAATCAATGTCATCGACCGCGCCGAATAGTCGTCCCAGCCCCTGTATAATTAATCATTTTTTCTCTAGGAGATTTAAATTTTAGAACAGCCATAAGTAGTATATTTTTCCATACTAGTCTATCAGGTCTGTTCCAATTTCTGGACGCTTAATTACATCAGTACATTTAGTTAGTTAATTGGTTGTGTATTAATAGTGTATTTTTCACTAGAACTGCAGAACGCAGACTGACCGGTGATAGACTGCTGCCATGCGCCTGTTCGATTTTCATTGCTGTCTGAGAAAATCACGTCAAGGGCGCTGACTCGATGCAGGAACACACTAACTGTGGTGCTCACCCGCCCCCACACACACCCTCGCTGTGGTGAGTAGTGCGTGTGTGTGTGTCATGGGCATACAGGACAGGACAGGACAGTGGGCAGAGAAATGCCCCCTCCACCAGAGATGTACCGGTGCTCGCTCTGGCATTGCGCCTCTGACCTTTCCCTCTCTAATCCTGGCTGACATTTTGGGCACACAGCTCTGTGTAATTGAGGCAAAAATATGAGAAGAAGGGCCATGAAATGCCAGCTGTGTGTGTTTGGAGCTGCGTTGGAGGTGGTACAGGGGGGGAAAAAGTGTCTACATTTGGCTTTTTTTAGCCTCCCAGCATGTTATTGGATGTCAAACACATCCATGTTGCTTTGCTTTACATGGCACAGTAACACGCAGATATCTGAAAATCTATGACAGTTTACTCTGTGTCCTCCATGGTAAGAGCGGTTTCTGACCCCAGCATCCTGGCACGAATCCAGAGCTAATTCTTTCAGCAGAGATACCAAATTATCCCTGCAGTTTAATGGGCTAAATCACTCCTCTTCTCTCCACACTAAGCCTGATTGGTGGCCAGCATTTTAGTTCAGAGTGACTGCTGCACATCCGTCCACTCGCTCAGGATACTCTGAAACTACAGGCAAGCGCTGCAAAAATGACATTCAAGTGAAAGTGTCTTGCTTTTACAGGCTTTATCAGTTTGAGATTAGGTTTTTTATAATTCTAAACACATAGTTTATAAGATCCCAGCCCAGATCACGGGAGGACTCCACCTCATCAGAAAGGCCATCTGCCCAGGACTCCAATTCCAGATCTTCACAATTACCCCAGACTACCAGATCAGCGTCACCAGAATTTTAACCAATCACATCCACGTCACCTGTATTTAACTTTCGTTTACACCCATTCTCTGCGAAGTATTGTTATGCCTAGTGCGACATACCAAGCATTCTTTGTGTTTGCCTGCCTTGGTTTTGACCCTTGCTTTCGGTTTCTGGATTACCCCTCTGCTTCTGGCAATTTGGATTTGTTTGCTCGTGGACTGTGTTTTTTGGTTCTGACCTCTGCCTGAATGAACTCTTGGTTTTTCGTCAATCTACCCCTGTGTCTGCGACCTGGTTCTGTTGACTCTGCATTTGGGTTCACCTGCCGGTTGTTACATAGTTATCTTGTAATTGGTCTTTGTCAGGTGAAATAATTTTTTAAGCTTTTAAAAAGTGCTAATGTAACGCTGATGGAGTTGTGTCTTTGATTGATAGAGTCACTGATTTGATTCCTGGACCGGTAAAGGTACCACTGAGGTACTCGTGAGCAATGTGCAGTTAACAACCACTGCCCACCTCAGCTTCCCAATGCTCCTACACAATCCTCCTGCGCCGAATAGTCAGATAGGTCTTAATGCGTTGTGGGGCAGTAGGTGCATTGTTGTGCCGTGCTGTGTTCACAATGGCAAATATTCTCTTACTTTCACAAATTGTACAAAATACATTTTTACAGTGCAGTACAAAGTAAGGATCGACCAATTATCTGCCAGGCGGATTATCCAGCATTTTGCAGATTATCAGTATCTGTGTTTAATTTTGAGCATCGCTGATATTAAGTAATTATAGGGTGCGCTACTGTGGCTCCGCTGCAGTCTCTTCACTCTGTGCTGTTTGCTCTCGACTCGCTGCTCCATTTAATGTCCCGCCCACAACAGTCTCTGATTGGCATGCTGAGCAGCTCTGCTTTCTTCACCACAGCCTGCTGCTGCTTAATTTGGAATACTAAAACAAATATCAGTTATCGCCCACGCTAACTAGCAATAATTGGTATCGATATCGGCCCTGAAAAACCAATATTGCTCAACCTCTGGTACAAAGTCATGAGGGGCTTATGTATTCTTGCCTTCGCTAAATTCTGTCTTCCCCACAAGCTTAATGTCTTTTGTATTTCACTAAAAGCTGGTTACTGGAGGTTTTTAGATTACATCCACATTAAATTTCTTCTGTTCAAAATTTCCTTGTATGCAGCAGCTTTCTAAGAAGAGCTGCTTTCCCAGACTGCCTCATTCCATTCTAATCACAGGTCACGTATCAGCGCACATTATCTTCCATCCCGTCTGAGGGAATTCCCAGAATACGTTTTTTTTTTCCTCCTCGCAAGCTTGTACATATTTAACGGTTAATTGTTCCCATGGGCACGCAGTTAAAAGAAAGACGTTGATGGATCAACCGGTGAAAATGTTTCAGACAGCGCTTGTCTTAGCAAATAAAGCCATTCAATTATCTATGCACGTGAATCGCACGTTAAAATCCCGACCACTGGAGTGTGGCCAACATCTGGCCCAAGGAGAGAGGGGAAGAGAGAGAGAGAGAAAGAGAGAGGAGAGGAGAGATTAGGAGTGTAGTATTTGGAATGCCCTGCTATATGAGCATAGACCGATCAGCCATAACATTTACATTTATAATATTTATCAGACACTTTTATCTTCCATGTTCATTTGGTGGAGGTTTAATAAATGACTCTAACTGGATTTAAACCCTTAGTTTAAACCCACATGTTAGGGATGAACAGATTACAATTTTTTTTTTTTAATCGCCTTTTCTGTTCTTTGGACATTTTGCCTGCGCTGCCTCTACACACACTGTAAGTTTGATAAAGAATGGTCAGTTGTGTTAGTATTTATTTGCAAATGTCAGAAATCTTGTGCTTAAACAAGTCGTTTAGATTTCTCCCCTACTTCTAGGTCTACTCCACCCTCCTATCTGAGAACATCCACCCAACATGTAGAACTGCTAGCGCTTCCTGATCCACCATGTTTTCTTGCAAGCGCTAGTGTAGGAATCGCAATGAAGAAGTCTACCGGCGGAGTGTTGTCTTGAACATGTATGGCTGTATGGATGGTCTGTTAGCAGTAGCCATGTCGATTATTTTCATGAGTTAATCGCTTGCTGTGCTGCCTAAGCCCCACACTGCAAAAAATCAGTGTCAGAAAATAAGAAAAAGAAAAGGATAATAAGAAAAAAGGTACCAAAATCCAGCAAAATTATCTGCCAATATAGTGAGAAAATTTATCTTGTAAAGGTCTCCTAAAACAAGAAAAAAAATCTTTCCATTTTTCCATGCTTTTAACTTTAATAATACATTGTATTCTTAAAATAAGCAAAGTTGTCATGAATTTCTTAACTCATAGTGGAGAGCATGATAACCTTTCAGTTCTCTTAATTAAATTTCTTATTTCATGTTAAGAAGTTCTTATAACCAATACATTTTTCTCAATAAGATAATTGCAGCCAACGTTTCTTAAAATTAGATTATTTATCTCACACATACAAGTCTAGTCAAGTCAGTTATACTTAAAAAAAAAACAAAAACAAAACAAGATCTATTTTTTCTTTTTAAGATTTTCTGGCTTGTTAAGATTTCATTTTTTCCAGAGTGGGGCGCGTTCAGGGGCTCATTTGCATTTAGGAATACTAATGAGAAACACACAAACTCACAAACTCCACAATGTATGTCACTCTGGATAAATGCTGTAAATGTGAATGTTAGCAGCAGATTCCTTTAGCTCCTCTAAGTTGTCAGGTCAGCTTCTATGAAAAGACTTGTCTTTCCAGCACAATTTCTCGATTAGCTGAAATCTGGGGAATGTGGAGATCAAGTCAACAAATTGCGTCCTATTTCTTCGCCCATCTGTAGCCGCCTTTGTGGTGGACAGGGGTCAGCATGGGCCCTGCCTACATCAGCTGTGCTGTGGTGGTGACCCTAACCCTAAAATAATATTTTAAGCGATATCACGATACACAATCTCGATATATTCTCTCTTTCTGGGAGAAAACTACATTTTCCACAATCCTCTGCGCCGCAACTCGGAGCCGCATAACAATAATGCGATGGACGTGCATCTGGAATAATATCAAGTAAATAGCTGTATAGTGAGTAGAACACTAAATGTTGCTAAAATATGAGTTTTGTCTGTAAAAGAGGGGAAGACTTGACTGAACTGGAGCATTTTTGTGAGTGATTGCATTCCACATCGAGCCGTAAGCACTCGCACCCAGTGCGTTTACATGGCAAACATTACTTGAAATCATGTGGACATTCACCTCTCTCTCTGCACACTCGCTTTCCTCCACTTCTACTACAAAACGTGCATGTGCTAGGAGAATGGGGCGGGGGAGTGGGCTGTCTGCTTTGAGAGGGCGGAGAAGCGAGACGGCATTGCAGGTGGTCTGTGCCATGCAGTCCTGCTTTACTACTGAACTCACTTTATTAAAATTATTTTTTATTTTTCAAAACATTTCCAACTGATTTGGGCATATTTTGAACATGGAATGTATATATCACTGGTTAACTTCTAACTAACTGTATCTGCACATATTATTGAAAAGTATTACACAGACTCTAGTTCTCCACTGCTGTTATAATATCTACACAAACTTCAATGTTAGTCAGACTGTTTTAAGAGATACTGTTTTATTAATAGACTGGATATAGAATTTTTCATATTGAAACTGTTTCTAACCTCTTGCACATACAGTGTAAAAGTCAATTTCCACTTTTGTAGGTTAATACTGCATCCAAATTCTCTCTTTCTACTTCTATTTCTAGTACAAGTTTAAAGTTTATATTTAATACTCCATTTCTAGTTTGAAATGTATATTTTGTATTCTGTTTATATACTTTTTGTTCTACTGTATATGCCTTATTTGTTCTTGTTCTATTTGTGTAAACTGGAGCCACGTCGTCTCGTCTCTCTGTATATCTGTACAGTATATAGCAGAGATGACAAAGTTTACTTTGACTTTGACGTTTATCTTTATGAATAATGAATTTAATGCAAATATCTAAAAAGTAATACAAAAAATACTCCCTCCAACACTTAGTCTGAGTGGTGGTCCCTGGGACAGAACCAGTTGAAAACCCCTGGATTGTATCATATAGACATTGCTTGGTGATTTTCTGGCCGTGGCATAAAAATTCTGTAGCAACGATAGCTGCCCAATCTGTGATCCATGCCCAATCTGCATGCAATGTGAAGTAATTTAGAAAAATTGATTGCATGCATCGCAATGCATCGAGATATCGAATCGCTGACGTGATAATCCTAATCGAATCGAATTGTGAGACCAGTGAAGATTCACACCTCTAGTAGCAACCACTGCATACCAAGTAAGAAGTCGCAATGCTTATGTTTTAGAGGCCCAGTTGTCTTGCTCTCACAGCTCAGCCCATGTCAAAGTTGCTCTGACCCTTTTGCTTGCACATTTTTCCTGCTTTTAGTTCAAGTCAGTTTACTTGCTGATTTGTAACAAGGTCATTGTTATTATTTTCTTCACCTGTAAATGAATTTGATGTTGTGGTTGATCAGTGTCTATTATTAATAATGAATTGTTTGTCATCTTAAGCATCTGTATTTAACACTAGTTCCTGTGGTTTCCTCAAGGTCCAGATATGAGATGCCTTTATTTGATGCATCAAAGGAGGGAATGAACAGATTATTCTGTGTCTCAAAGCACAGGCTTTAGAACAGGCGTTTGCATAAGTTTCTTTCACACATCGAGCCATGGCTACTCTGTGTCCTCCCACAGCATCTGTTTGATCATTTCCCCCGCGGTCCTGCATTCTTAAAGTGAAACAATGCATGTGGAAACAAAATTGTTTTATGAATGTGTTTAATAGCAACAGCTTCACAGCTTTTCCACATTTTCTCAAAATTGTTGAGGAAATGAAAAGTACAAAGTGCAATTTACTGAAGTACAAGTGCTTTAAGTTTCATATCAATGTATCATATTCAGCTCCCTTTTGATTTTTTTTTTCATTTGTTACTGGGTCAGAAAACTTTGGCTGCTGACTGGTGCTAAATGGCTGTCTGTAGTCTCATGACTGTTCTTGTTTAGCGCCATTATGCTGTATACAGAAAGCAGCCACATTGTGGGATGAGTACTTCTGTGACAGGTTTTTCAGCTAATGATGACCATGTAAAAGAAAACTTAATGATGCAGGATTTTCAATTTCAATACCAATACTTAAAATTGGAGGATCCAATTTAACAAATCCAGAAATGAAACATTAGCGTATATTAGTTCTTCCATAAACAAAGATTTCCCCTGACATTTGTCTTACAAAGTCTGCACATAATTTAGATAACAACATAACTTTCATTAAAAGTACTTTTCACAACAATACAAAAAACATATTAATGCCTTAATAAAGAAGAGTCAATGTATAAAAATGCAAAAAGATATGGTAGCGTTGCAGTTGGCCCTCTGGTTGCATCACTCATAACATGATTGTAGGATCCATCCTTTATCTCTGTTTATTTTTCAATGTCATTTGTTAGCTATTATAAACACAGTTTATAACAATAACAATTTTATAACAGTTTATCAGCAGTTATCTCATATAGGCTTAAATATTGCCATAAACATTTTGGTCCTTTTGTCAATGCTTTCTTCTACCTCTGATGGTTTTTTGTATGATTTTTAACACTACAAATGAGAGTACATTAAGGTGCCAGTGGGGTACCAGCAGATCCTTGTTCTCACTCTGTGGAATCACATGGTTGTATGTGTTTGTTTGGATGAAGTGGGCACAACTGAGAGGGCAGACCATCTCGGTTCAGTCATCAGCAGTGTCTTTGTTCCTAAACACAGATATTTTGTCTTTCTTTGTGAATTGCTCATTGTGTTTCTCCTCGTGATGTTTCTGAGCTATACCAAGATAGCTTTGCCAATGTGCTCCAAAACCAGTCAGTCTTTTGTTTTTTTGTTTTATTCCTCTATGAGATTAAATGAAAGCACATTTAGTAACAAGTCATTTCACCATGTCCAGTTTGTGGTCATTTTCAACCTGAACTGGGAACTCTGGAAGTGTGGTAACGCGCTACGTGATGTGTCATGGCCCAGGTTGAGAGAGTTAGTCACTATGGCTTTGGGCGTCTTTGTGACTGTTCCATCTATATTTGTGAGAGGCAGCCTGTTATCTCTCTTCGCCTCCGATGAGCAGATAGCAAGTGCCAACGCGCCGTGTGCGGTGTTTATTTTAATCAATACTGACGGTAAGAGATAAATGTTTGAATCAGAGATGGTAATGCCTCAGATCGCTCATGAAAAAGAGATCAAAAAGCGCTGCGTGTCTCAAAGCTCTCCGTGATCGTTCTGATTCTTACTCTCTTTTGATCACAACGGCATTTACATGAAGTGGAAATTGTGATCTTAAATGTGGGACATTTGAAGGCGTTTGAATTCGTCTAATGGCCTTTTATAAGGAAGATAAGTGAGATGGGAGGGCCATTATGACAATGTAATATTTATTACAGACATAATATTTCAGGCAGAAGGAACTGGGGATTTAGTTTTGCTTCATTGTAAATTTATAGGGAAGTATTTGAGGACATTTTTTTTTCTCACCATTCTTTACTTCTGGGAACTAAGAAATGTTAAATAATTAGAGCTGGGCTGATAATGATTCTGATTTTTGAGATCAATACTGACTTTGATCTTTGATGTGGAGGCTTCAAGAATCCTGTAATGACAATACTGTATAAGAGGCAATATAGATTTTTTTTAAATCTCATACATTAAGCATAAAAGTTCACTTTTCACCAGCATTTGTTATGCATAGTTTTTAAAAATACACTGCCCTCCAAAGGTTTGGAAACCCCTGGCAAAGTGGGGTTGTGGACAGTATTGCCATGAATCCTTTTTAATTTGTGATGATGTTGCACTGATAAGGGACAACACAAACTATGAAAACATATTTTATTACATAAACAGTTTATTAAACAGTTTATACATAGAAAAAACTTAAATTTTGCATTCATCAAAATATCCACCATTAGCAGCTATTACAGCTCTGCATAATCTGGGCGTCTGAGCTGTCAATGAACCAGTCAATTGTTGAAGCTATTAAGGTGTGCTGACCCAAAAATCTTTTAAAAACCTGGGCCAAGTTTAAACCAGTAACGAGACATCACAGCTGGCAAAGGGGCATGTCTGACTTTGACATGTATATATTGCCATTATTATGTAATCAAAATAAAAATTATGGTATCCAAAGATAATGTCAAGTTACTTTAATGTATTTGCACCAAAAAATGATGAGGATTTATGACTGATATCGTCCAAAACCCCACTTTGCCAGGGGCGTTTCTATTTTTATAAATAGTCTGAAAATCACAACAAAATATGTCAATGGTTTGATAAGAGTCAAAGGAATAAAAACACAAAAAGTCAACGATGGAGTTGCAGTGCTCTCTCTAATGGACAAATTGTCAACAAAACATAGACATCAAAAAAGACAACATACTATAGTCGAAGGATCAATCTTCCACCTTTACTTTTTTAATTGACACCTATCAGTCTTTATAAACTCAGCTACTGATTTATTTATTTTTTTTGCTATTAGCTCATGTCAGCCGGTAATATTGGTGTCGTGATTTAACAGTTATATATAACAGTTAACAGTATATCATGACTAATATGGAAGATGTGAGTGTAGTTATTCTCCTGATTTTTTTGATAGTTAGTCTTTTTTAAACTATTTTTAGCTTTAGGCTGTGTTTACAACTTGAAATTATATGAAAAAATACAGTTATTAAATGTGAGAAAACGGCAAAACAGCCCCTGATGCACAGTGTAAGAAAATCCTGCACTTTCCTGGGGACAGAGCAAGGGACATTTATATATAAAGCTAGATCTTTGTATCTGTATGTAATAATCCTTCAGCAATACTGATTCACTTAATCTGGCGCTGGGTGGACTTTCATGCATTTTCCCCCACTAAGAGCCCGAGTTGAATGCTTTAGATATGGACTATAGCCTATTACATCATGAGTTGGCTGTTGGAAGCAGTTTCCATTATCACAGCATTATATATTTATTTGCAGTGCAGACGCTCGAGTCCCGGCCATCGCACTGAGAGCATGGGCCTGCTGGAGGGTTTCTCTTTGCTTAGCAGTAAATCTCCCTGCACACACACTGACATAGCCCCACTCACACAATCAATACGGGATTATTTCCCTCCCCTGCTTTTCCCTCTCTGAAAATGCATTAACTTGCGCCTTAAAAGCATTGCTCTTCATATTTTAGTCCCACTTCTATATAATTACAAACTCAAAATGAATAACAGGCTTTGAATTATGAGAGTGGCATTACTATGTGATGAAAAGCAAATGGTAATAGTATTCTAGCTTTTAGTTGCTCTGCTTCTTTGTAATTGATTTTTCCCCTTACAGTCACTTCTGCATGAGTTGGTTTTGCCCTTCTGTGGGCTCTTATTCTGGTCCAGAGAATTTGCTGCTCTAGTTTTGCCGGTTCCAATTTTAATAAGGGTCATTAAGACTTGTTTTGCTTGTGAACATCCTAAATTGTTTACAAGGGTATTAATGATCCATATTAAAACTGGAATCTTTTAATCTGGTTGTGATACCATAAATTATGGTTTCTATTCAAATATTTGGAAAAATATCTGATGGATTCCATAGGGGCTCCACAATATTATTTAGATTTTGTTGCTTAGTACGATAGGAAAACTCGCTATAGTTTTCAGTATATTACTGGATTATGCCTGGGCTAGTAGAAAATTATTGTATTAATTAACTGCTAACTAATCAATAGTATAGACAATTTAAATAGTTTCTTTCTAATTTACTAATTGATTAGTAATTTCCATAATTATATTGTTTATATCATCAGGTAAGTATGTAAACAAATGTTGCTGGCACTTCATTTCAAATAAAAAAAATGAATGCGCAGAGTGATATGATCATGTCAGGACTTATGGGAATATTTTTCATTAGAGGCACTGGTAAAAAGTGTAATAAATAATGGTAACTACGACATTGAATAAACAGCCAGCTAACTGATTAGTTGGGGGGAATTTATCATTTAGGGCTGCAACAACTAATCGATTAAAATTGTTTATTAAAATAGTTGGCAACTAATTTAATAATCAATTAGTTGAGTCTACATTATTATACACATGCATACGGTAAGCTAACCAAAGCCGCAGTGGCATTAAGGTGGGTGCCGACCAGCATAAAAGGAGAATAAGAAGGAGACGAGAACCAGTGCCGTGCTTGCCGTCACAAAAACTGAAGTAATTGCATAGAAATGCATGAATGACATTTTTGCGATGTAAACACACACACTGTTTGTTAGCGTGCACGACTCTCATAGGGAAGTCCAAACACACATGTTGCATTTGTTAATGCGCACAACTCCTTCAATGAAGTTATTCACTGATGAAGTGAATGAAGTTTATCACAGACAAAACTTTCAGCTGATTACTAACAAAAACAACCAGTTATTGTGACACGACTAATATGGGACGCCACCTTGCGCAAAAATGTATTTCATTTTACAAATACAAATAAATGAATAGTCATCTGAAGAGATTTTAGTTTGCCACTTTATGGATTTGGTGGGTGTACTGTATTCTATTTATATTTTTAAACAGGTGCATTCTCTTATAAATCACATCAGGCATTCTGGTATAATTAAAAAGAGCTATTCAAGCCATTTAGTGAAAATTCCTGATTTTTTTTTTTTTCATATTGCAATATATATTGCAATGCCTCTTTTTGGGGGGGAATTTCAGAAGTTTTCAAAATTGGTTATGTAGTGTATTGACCTACTTTCCACAAACTTTCCATGATGTTCTTTAGAATGCAATTATTTTAAACTGCTGAATTCATAATGGCATTATTTTTTTCCTAATTAATTAGTTTATAGAGGTAATTGGTTAGAAGACTTGGCCAAAGCAGCAATAACCCGACTACTATGAAACTTAAAATCTTTTTTCTGGTATATAATCATTTCAGCATGCTTCATGGCAAAATGCTAGAAGCAATCTGATTTCTTTCCTCTGACCGATCTGCTCGGTTTGATGGATGC
Organism: Distichodus sexfasciatus; assembly: GCA_032718565.1. Taxonomy (NCBI): domain Eukaryota; kingdom Metazoa; phylum Chordata; class Actinopteri; order Characiformes; family Distichodontidae; genus Distichodus; species Distichodus sexfasciatus. Next base: position 4,479,392 of record JAVGVS010000021.1, on the reverse strand, counting down.
TGGAGTCGTGAGTCAGTTTGACTTCAGCATATACAACTCGACCAGCCCCAGGGCTTAGTGTCCCGGTGTGTTCGGCAGAACCGTCACCGTCCTCCGTCACGCTGCTGTCGCTGATGCCCGGGGCACTACTCCGTTAATCTATTCTGGCTCGCGGCCAAAAACGTCGGAGTTGAACTACGGGAAAACCGGCGGGAGACGCGAGCGAATAATAAACACCGATTTATTTCAGAGACAGAACACCTTGTTTACGACATCAAGCTCAAAGTTACCTCTAAGGCTAGAAAGCGTTTTCTTTGCACAGACAAAATCAAAGGTTCTCGTTATTTGCCGTTCTCTTTCATGCCACGGTTTCGTGCGACGTGTAACAGAATAAAAGACGCACAACACCGAAACTAGAAAGGAGACGATTTTACAAATTAGCCCGGTAACGGTATCTCTGGCGCTTGCCCTTTTTAGTCTGTTCGAGGCACAAATTAGGGAAACGAGCGTCATTTGTTCGATCGTCTTTCTAATGAAAAAACAAATAAAATCGGGTGTGTTTTTAAATATTCGTTTCCAAACCGAAATACAACAACAACAACAACAACAACAACAACAACAACAACAACAACAACAACAACAACAACAACAACAACAACAACAACAATATAGTGTTGCTTTCCGCTTTTCCATTTTGTACCTGAATAAAAAACAGACATACACACTCATATTCCATTTAGCTTTTCCTTTGGCTGCAAGTGGCGTGATCCAGAAGAGCCAAAAGAGACCATTACACAATGTTGATTAAAAAAAAATATATTTACATATGCATATTTTCTGCTCATGAGAATGGATGGCTTCTTTATGTTTTCCCCCCCCCTTTTTTTCATATAATGGGCACTTTCAAGTCACAGCACTTTTGTTCGATAAAGACGCAAAATGGAATATGACTGCGTGTTTCCCATTTCTTCCAGTTTGTATTTGAGCACAAAATGGCACATAGCAAAGCTACGTGTTATTAATATTCCATTTTGGTTTCCGAAACGAATATCATTTCCAACTAAATAAAAGACACGTGCTTATTGAGTTTTGGTTTGAACGAACAAATGAATGATGCGCGGATTCCGCGACCTCCAGCGTGAGTCACGCTTTGAGTCATTTTGGCTTCCAGGAAGCCGCCGTCATCAATATGCATCAGAACGGGCCCGGGCTCCTGAGCGCAGCTTCCCCTCCTCCTCCTCCTCCACCACCACTTCGCGCTGAATCTGCGTTTTCGGTGCAGACCGTGTAGAGATCTGCAGAGCAATCCTTCACTTCTCACCGCACGGCACAAACAAGCGTTCCCCAGCGTACACAGCCTCTCCGCCGCTCTTCCGTACACGCTGCATCAGCCGTAAACCGCGCGTTAACACGCACCGGCAAGAAGGTCTGACTTTGCGTTATTCAGAAACGGCTCTGTGTTCAGTATTCCAGTGTAAATGTTACTTAGTAGCTGGGACTGGGCGATATGACCTTAAATCAATTCATTTTCAACATAGATTGCGTTTAATGGACGTTTATGTATGCAGGGGTGGAAGTAACGAATTACAAATACTCACGTTACTGTAATTAAGTGGATTTTTTTGGGTACTTGTACTTTTATGAGTAGTTTTTCAAGTGTGTAATTTTACTCATACTTGAGTACAATTTACACCATGTAATCTACTTCGCTACTTATAAAATCAAAAGTCGCTACTGAGTACGCCCACAATTTGAATTAATATTCAGACATTTCATCTGCATCTTTGCAGCCAATAAGGCTGTGCAATCGTGACCGCGCCAGTTAATCTATGACGTAAGCAAAGAATAAACTCCGCTGCAGCAGCAGGCACAGGTGTCTGGAGGTACTACACAGTGGAGTACAATCTAATTTATAGACTGAAGATTTGGAGACAAAGAAGCCAAAATGGAGACAGAAGACAACACTGTCAACTGTGAAAATGATGGAGAAAAGACGGAGGACGAGTGCCCGCTGCCCGTTGTTCGCAGTGTATTGGGAAAAGTTTAAACTGTTCTATGCATGTTCAAAAACATTTTTGTCATTTTTTTTAACAAACACAATTCCTGCTTTATATCTACATTTATTTACAAAACGAATTCCCTTTCTGTGCCTTGTTCATCTGAGAAATGTGCTTTGAACGTAGATATTTTATACTGGTGAATCGAATCGAATGCCTGCTATTGACGATGCAATAAAACATCCATCAGTTAAAAAGTAATTAGTACTCTGAGTAGTTTTTGAGAAGAGTACTTTGTACTTTTACTCAAGTATTTTTTAACACCAGTACTGTTACTTGTAATTGAGTACATTTTAACCAATGTAACAGTACTTGTACTTGAGTACAAATTTTCAGTAGTCTTTCCACCTCTGTATGTATGTATGTATGTACAATATGTCTGTCTGTCTGTCTGTCTGTCTGTCTGTATGTATGTATGTATTGTCCTTGTAGTTCATTGATGCAGTCAGGCAGAAGGTTAAATACCATAATGGCCAAAACAGAGAGACTCACGAGGAGTTTCAATCCTCAGGCCATTCGACTTCTCAATCACAGCAAAGATATTCTCGTAAAGAGAATATCAACAGTGTTTTATTTTGCATACTCCATCTTTTAGTTATTGTGTTTTTTTGCCAGCCTTTGCACTGCTAATGAGAATCCTCTTTAAGGTCTGTGTGAATATGCCAGTGAGGATGTTTCTAATATTCTTGAGTTTGTCTTTTCTGTAAGATGGTAATGCTTTGGATCATTTCATGCCTTTGTTTTGCTGAGCAAACCCCAATTCTGTCCTGCTCTGCCCTCACTAAATGCAGAAGAAACACCTCTACAGTGGGTCACCCAGAGATCACTATCAGTGTTTTACAGTGGCGTCTTATCCCAAAGATCATCTTCAGTTAGATCTATGACCTTCTTCTACTGATAAGAATCCAATTTCTCTCCGGTGACTGCACTTTTGCTGTGTGTGTGTGAATGTGGGTGGGTGGCAGTGTGTGTGTGTACTCAAGACAGTTTTGGGGGGCATATTTCAGACTCTACTTGGGGATAAACCTACCTGATGAGAAATTGTTTCGGTTTGATTTTTCTACAAAAGGTATCTTTTGTCTTACAATGAATGTAATGAGTGAGCATAAATGTTTCAGTTTTACAGAACTGAGGTAATAGTTGTAGTTAGATTAAGAGGCATGCATAGGATTATTTAGTTACAGTTGTCCTGTACAGTTTCATCATGATATGATATCAAATCAAGTGAGAAAAAGACATTGGAAAGATGGAGTGTGTATGTGTGTATTTTATGTACTTGTGTGTGTGTGTATGTGTTTCACTGTTTTGATATGGAGACTCAAGCGTATGAAATGGCTGATCAGATTGTTGCTGTTTCAGAGCCAAAGGAAAATCCTTTGAGTCAAAATTGAATAGCAGACTTCAGACATGCAGGCAATCTTGAAAAATCTCTTACTGGGGCCAAGAGATTTTACAGCAATCTTTTATGTGAAAATTGCTTTGAAAACCTGAGCTAATTGAGCCCTTGGAAATACTCACTCTTGTGCAGTTTGGTGCTGTAGTTGGTCTCTGTTCATCTTTGCAGGAATCTTCAGCATCAGTAATGCAGTGAGGGTAAGAACATAAGCTCTTAAAAACAGTCATAAGCCGTCCAACATTTTCCAGGCAGGAAAGGCAGAATTTTCCAGGGTGGAAGACATACGTCACGAGGTCTGAGGATTATGGGAAAGTTCAAACACCAGATTTTTTTTTTTTTTACTGATGAACATTTCCAACCTGCATCATTTTTTCCTGTCTCCTATCACATGCTTCATCTTTTCACTGTTTGAACAGAGGTCCATTTCCATGGTGACTTGCCAAGGTGGTGGAGAGCTTTCCCACACACACACACACACACACACACACACACACACACACACACACACACACACGCTGCACCTGCCGTACACCAGCCCCACTGCCACATTGGGTTTCCATCACTGTGGACAGGGCACAAGAGAGGAACAGGACAGGTGATGGAGTTTACTAAATTCAGCTGTGAGTGTGTGTGTGTGTATTATTCTGTGTAACAGCTAGTTACAGCGCAACCTCCCAGTTACAGTTTGAGATTATTAATATTGATATAATGTAGATTAGATAAATATAGTCCACTGATGTGCCAAGGACATAAACCCATGACAAGATGTATATGCCAAGCATTTAGACATACAGATAAGATTTGCTAAATATTAGAGTCGACCCAATTAGGATTAATACAAATACCAGCATAATGTTGTATAAAAATAAAACAATAAAAAATACAGTCTAGTGTTTAAAGCACAATGCCATAGCACAATACCATTTTTTAAATGCCCGATACACCAATGTAGTAAATTCGGATATCTGCTGCTACGATACAAATCTGATACAGTCTTTGTATCATTTTTAAACAGAACACAGAAAATAATGTCTGAATAAATGACTGAGATTATTATGTGATGCTTAAGGAAATACTTCACTTAAATACTGCTTTTCTAACTAAAACATGTAATAATTACACGCCTATATGTATATGCAAAATTATTCTTTATTAAAAAAATACCTCAAAAAGTATTTGTTTAAACGCAGTTCTGTAATTTTGTGACCGTCCCTAATCCTGCAGCGCTAAAACCATCAGGAACACAGAGATTGTGAGTGAGAGCTGGTGTTGTTAAGGAAATTAAACAATATAATCGTGCTCTGCCCATTGTCATATTAATATGTACGAATTAGTGCAAATACTGAACAGTAAACCAGCTTTACTGCAATGCCACTTCCCATTCATAACCCATTATGTGTGTGCACATTTACAGATTGGCTCCATAGATAGACCCAATGCCACCGATACCTTATCCAGCTATTTGAGTCGTTATCGGACTGATATCTAATTCACGTATTGCATCGGTGCAATCTTTCATTTAAAGGAACTTAAAGTACCAGTTACTCATCTCACCCCAGTAACTGACTGTTTAACCTGCTGAAATCAGAACATAAATAGAATTAAAGTACCATTTATTGTAGAGTGAAGACTGAACGTAGGCAATTTTGGATTTAATTTTTGCTTGCTGCAAATCTGCTTAAGGCATGAACATACTCATGCTTAGAACAATAAGACATTAATTTATTGTTAATTATTATTCAAACTGTTGCCTGGTGATGAGTAAAAGGCTAAAGAAGTGAATCCACATGAGAAGCATGTGCACACAAACTCCACTGTTGTATTGGGGATGTGTGACCACATTTCTCGATTGATGATGCAACTGCTGACATTAGGAATTTTGGATTGTGCTTAGTCTCAAGTCAGTGCCTCAAACCATATTGAATGGGGACTTCACCTTGCAGCAGGAGCATGACCTGGAACGTTCCAATAAAGCAGCAGCAAAATTTTTCAGAGCCAAAAAAAAGTTGAAAAGCACTTTCCTGCATTACAGAACTGGATGAGCATGATCCATGATGGTGATAGATTTCAGGAAATCAGATGTTCAGATTTATGGACTTCTACAAAATATTTTTTCCCGCTTACGTTTAATTGGATTGTTGTTGCGTTCATTGATTTATTTCAGTACCTTGTGGTGTGTTATGATGTAACTACCCGTTATGTGGCTGGAGCTGAAGTATAGCAATGTGATATTTTTGCCTTGTGTCACTCTCTGTCTCACCCCCGGTTAAATTGACTTAGCTGAAAGTCCTCAGTAGTCTCATTAGTTCCTCCTCTCTCCATCATCTCTTTTCCCTTCTGCTTTGATGTGCCGCACCCTCGAGCCAATGGGGGCGCTCAGATTTTTTTTTATGTGTCTGTTTTTTCATTTGCATGGCCGTTTTTGAACGAAAAGAGGCTATGTCCTTGCTAATTTTTTTTACTCCCCCAAACCTCGAAGGAGCTGAACAGCCCTAATAGTTATGGAGTGGTTCTTGCGTGGCAAGAGGTGACTACAAGTTTAATTCGGCTCGTCCTCCACGCTGGTGAAGCGGCGAAATGGGATTTGCACCAGCAGCCGCCGATTACATAAAATGTGTTAAGGCCACTTTAATACAATTAAATATCTTGGGTTCAGTGCCATGCCAGCAGATGTTTTTATTTTTGTTTTTTCCCCCCATCGGTTGGATGGATTCTTTAATTAGAATTAAATGTCAGAAGCATTCACTTGCATTCATGGGAGCCGGGTCGAGAAAAATGAAAGCGTGGAGCGAGGGCTGGGCAATTCCTCGGACAGTTAAATTGAAACTGACATTCATAACCTCTAATCGTTGTAAATTTGCTGCTACATCTGTGTGTTTCCTTCAATTATTTCAAGACCAAAGATATTATCTCATTCATATATGCACTTGTATAACTATGTGACAAATGACAAACTCGATGCTCAACTGCTCATATGCTAAAAGCTGCAAGCGTCCTGTCTGTGCTAAATTGGGAATCGATGGAAATAGAGCTGTTAAAGCAGTCCCTTGAAAGAAGGGCGCTCTGCTGGTGCCCGGAGTCCTCGGTGGTAGCGGACCTTATGTTGACTGTGGGTTTGTGTCGTTTCGGACGCCCACGCCTCGCCTGCAGGGTTATACGACCCGGCCCTGCTGTCCTGCAGAGTGTCAGAGTGTTGGAGAGAGAGAGAGAGAGAGAGAGAGAGAGTTCTTTGGCTCTCTCTCAGAGCTTGATTCACGCCTGCCCCTGCTCCCTCAGCAGTGAATGACACATTCTCTTAGCGCCTCGCCAGGGACATTGCTGGTCTCTCCCCGGTCCAGGCCTGCGGGGAACTTTGTGAACGTCAGTCACGCGAGTCCCAGCAGCAGGGGACAGGGCTGAGGTGCGAGGTGACGTAGGGGGCGAATGAAGGCAGATGTAGATGTCAGTAGTGCCCTAACCTAAAGCTTTTTGGAGAGAAAAAAAGCAGCCAGCCTGAATAAACTCAATTTAATATTTTTCTTATTATATTTTATGAATTAATTTAAGTGAGTAATAATTTTTCATTGTGAACACACCACACCACAGCACAGCACACACCACAACGAAATGTGACCTCTGCATTGGACCCATCTGTGAAGAAGCAGTGAACACCTGACGAGCAGTGCTTGGAGACGGTATTTTGCTCATAAGTGCCATAGTGGTATCTTCAGGGACTTGAACCGTCAACCTTCCGGTACAAAACTACTAACTTAAAACTTGTCTTTTAATCAAATAAAGTAGGGATTAGGGACTGTCAAAAAATTACAGAACTGTGTTTAAACAAATAATTTTTTTATGTTATTTTAATTATAAATCATTTAGCATATACTTATGGATGTGTAATTATTACATTGTTTTTGTTAGAAAAACCTTAAGCATAACAGAATAATCTCAGTCATGTATTCAGACATTTTTAAAGCATTATTTTCTTTTTAAAACACTGTATCAGATTTGTATCATATTGGCAGATATCCAAATTTACAATATCGGTGTTGTATAGGACATAAAAAACTGGTGTAATGCCATGTTTAATTTCAACTCCCCTTACAGAAAATCAATTAAAAAATACATGAAACAAATAGTAATATAAACTGGTGTTAAACAATGTAATTAGCTAACTACAAGCAATTACAAGTAACTTTTGTGTATAGCACTTTGTGACGGACATTTACACAAAGATACCAGCACTAAAAGTTATATGTTTAGCAGCCTTTAGCTAGCAGTCTGGAACTGAAGTGCATGGTAGTGCCAGCGTCCACCATGATCCCATTCTCCCTTTGGACCCAGTCTAGCCCCAACAAGTCTCTGCCATCAGCAGTGCTGTAATGTTCTCTGGATTTGGTACAATTTCACTAATGAATTGAGGAGACCCAGCCTGAAAGGCCATGTGCATCTTGTGGAAACCAGTGCTGTAGCCAATTCTCTGCCAATTGCCAGAATTAATTAAATAAATAAATCAACAAAGCATGCCACAGCAATGTGGTGTGTGGTATTTAGACTTCTTCAAGCTCTTTTCATTACCTGACATTTTTCAAGCTCTGTTTGTGTCTTAATCCTTAGTTAGAATTAACCAACTAATAACCAGCAAATGACTCACACTAGAGCTGCCTAATATATTCTTTCAGCATCATCAGTTGGTAGCGTAACGGTTAGGGCATTCGCTCTGTGATCGGAAGACCGCAGGTTTGATTCTCCTGGATCGGTAAAGGTACCGCTGAGGTATTCATGAGCAAGCTACCATCCCGAAAAGCACTGCTCCCTGGGCGCTGCCCATGTCAGCCTCCCACTGCTCCTTCACAGATGGGTCGAATGCAGATTGTGGTTCGTTGTGGTGCAGTGTGTGCTGTGCTTTGTTCACAATGACAAATTATTACTCACTTTCACTTACAAAGAGTGTAATTCATTACATGTAGTGGAATGTCTACATCTGATTTAAGGGTTCTGGAATAAAGTTGAAAAAGGAACCTGTTTTATGTTCTGCGTTCTCTCTTATGTTCATAGTACTCTTACAATCATACTGTGTATATGTTTTCTAAATATTGTACACCCCCACCTACCATGAAACATATTCTGGGTTGGCCTGTCCTGGAGTGTGTCTCCCAAAAACCATAGTTGCTTACTATGCGTATTGCTTACTATGTTAGCAACACTATGTTAGTTGCTAATGTACACTATGTTAGTTAGCGACTATGCTTTTGGGAAAGGCACCCCTGGTCTTCTCATTTGGGTGGTTATTGGGGTTTTTAGTTGCTATATAAAATTAAACACCCTCTCACCCTCTTTCAGTACAGCTCTTCTCAATGTACAGCTTTTCCCTTTCCATACGTTAAAACAGAAATACATGGTAATAGAATTACATAGGATGAGAAAATAATGATGCTGTATATTTCGTGTGTGGGCCTTGCAGTCGTGCTGCACTTGTATTGAATGACTGTAAGCAAGTTAACTCATCTACGAAAGCTGGAAGGTATTTATTTCTTTTATTCACTGAAATGCTTTGTGATGCATGATGCTTAGAACGATGCTGCCCATCTAAGTGCAGTGTAGTGCACGGACTGACAAGATGCTTTACAAGGATCAGTGCAGGGTGTTAAACGGATGGCTTGAGTGTGTTTGCAGCTGACAGGACTGATGTTTGAGTGCACTGCTGATTAATGTGGTGGTAGGAGAGTCGGTGGAAAACGTTGATGCACGACTGGGAGTTCCTGCTCCTGCCTTTACAGGGCACTGGGCTAGACTTAGGGCAGGGCTGTTACCAAAAACATTTAGGACATCCCGGTAATGTAATCTTGCTCACGTTCATTAATTTAATTAATACCTTTCCGACAGTGTGTGTTCATGAAGGATTTTTGTAAAAAAAAATGCTATTTGGTGTCCCGTCACGTGACTCTGGAAACAGTAAATAAATGAATGAATAAATACATTTAAAGAGACAAACAAATAAATAAAAAAACAATAAATGAATGTAAAAATGTATTGTTTTAATGTAATTATTAAATAATTCCAAAAGAATATATAATAAATAATTATTTATAATAAGTATTATTTTTCATTAATTGAAGTCAAATAAAAAGGGTGCAATAATCTTCATAACCGAGAGGGAGGGAGAGAGATTTTGAGTGAGGGAGGAAGATTTAGAGGGGAGAGCGACAGGGAGAGAGATTTTGAAAGAGTTGTTGTTTTATGTGTTTTTGACTGGGTATGTGCCATTCTTCAAAAAAATAATCCTGTCATTAAGTCAAAATAATTAAGTACAAGCCTGTAATTATAACCGGTGAGTTCTTCTCAGCAGGACTGCACTCAATATGCATTTTGTAGCACTTAACCCGCTAATCACACTTTCATCACTCTTTCAAGTGAAGTTGTTTCGGAACCTTGGTTTTGGAGGGGAGAAGGGAGAGAGGACCTTGCCGTTGGCCGTCCCGCGTTTCTTGCCGCTTGTCCGTCGCTCCTCTCTCACAACACAACAATCTCACTGCTGTGTGTGACTGCCAAGGCTTCTCCACCACAGCCGAGGCTGGCAGAGCTGCACTGGAACGCATCCAGAGAGAGGAATTAAAATGGGATAAAATGAGGGTGTGGGTATGTGGGAATATGCTCGTTGAAGGGTCAGAAGGAAGGCATAGTGCATGATTGAATGTGGATGTGCGAGTGCGTGTGTAGAGGTTTGTAAGTATTTGTGAGGACCTGGTTGTGCACTAAAATGAGGATAAATGTCATTTATGAGGACATTTTTTGTATGTGAGGATCTGTCCTTATGAGGTAAAAATGCCTTATACATCAATCTACATCAGTTCATTGATACAGTGATCAGAAAGCCCATTGCACTGACAAAATAAAAATACTGATCAGACATCATACATATCATAATGGACTTTTTGATCAGTGTATATTGTAAGTAAAATATTGTCACTTCATATTGAACAGAAAGATTATTTTTTATTAAAACAGAAGATGTTTTTTTTTTATTTCAGTGTCTGATTGAACTCGGGCCTAAAATTGTTCAAATTATATTTTAGTTGCTAAGTATGGAATTGTGTCGTCAACATATAACACTGTCTCACGTGACCATTGGCTCCTGAACTGAGTCAACTCGAAATCGTATTGTTGCAAACTTTGTGATATCGTCAGACATTGAATCGATAATATATTGTATCGAGATGAAACTTGTGATTCTTACCCGTACTGTTATTTCAATTTAGTAATCATGGGAATCGATGGAAGTACCTCACAAAGAAAGCAGTACTCAGTTGTGTGTTTGTGTGTGTTAATGGGGAGAGACATTGGGAAGTGTGGTCTGTACGAAGAGCCCTGATGGTGTTACGCAACGTGTTTACTAGCGCGCTGGCCGGAGCCGATTAGCCCCTTGCGGTTCAGGCAGCGCAGGGCTGATTGATAACTGGGACTGTAATTAGAGGAGGGGGGCCGCTTGTGTCCGGGTTAAAGCGCTGTCCCGCCCCGCTCATTACGGCTGACTGATAGCGGCCGCGGGTGGAGCCCCAGCACTGGAAGGGCAGCGCTGCTCCGTCAGCTAATGGCTGCAGTGTGGCGTGCGGCCCGTTTGGCTAATCAGCAGGGCCATATTCTCTGCAGGTCACTGCTCCGTCCTACACTGTGGTGCCTTATGCAGGACGAATAACAGTACTTTATAACTATACATGTTATATTATTATACTAGTATATGTACATACATTATTAAAGGGCTTTTCCCCAAACTGTGTACACAAATTAGGAAGCATAATGTTGCCCAAAATGTCTCAATATGCAGGAGCTTTAAGATTGGCCTTCACTGGAAGTAAGGGGGCCCAAATCCTGAAAAACAACCCCACACCTTTATCCCTCCTCTACCGAACTTTGCACTTGGCACTGTTCAGCCAGGCAGGTAACGTTCTCCAGGCAACCACCAAACCCAGAATCATCCATCTGACTGCCAAACAGAGAAGCGTGATTCCTCACTTCATAGAATGTGTTTACATTGCTCCATAGTCCAATGGAGGTGTGTTTTTACATCATTTAGCAGATGCTCTATCTAATCCATAGCAAATTACATGTCCTAATTTCAGGGACAATCTCCCTGAGATCAACACGGGGTTAGAGGTCATTCTTGAGGACCCAGTGGTGGTAGTGCTGGAGGTAGGATTCGAACCCACCACCTCTTGGTCGACTTCATTTAAAGACATAAATTAAACATTTTTATTCGTACCATATAAAACTTATAATTATATAAGTGGGTTTATTCATATTAACCATATTAACACAATTATTAATAGTAATATTGTTAGGTGCCGCTCTAGGGGTGAGACACTTTAACAGTGAAAAGGAGATTATGGAAAAAAATGACGGACAAAATGATTAATAAAAGTAAAATATTTATTAAACCAAAGAAGTTAACAAACAGGTTCAAAAGTAACAAAGGAAAAGGAAAAGACAAAAATATGGTCTATACAAGGCCCAATGCCATGGCCATGCCCGTCCCTCACACTGGCAAAATCGGCAGCGATGGCAGGGCGTGACTGGGCGGAACGTAGCAAATGGAAGAGTGTAGCGTAGCGTCTGGCAAAGGGAACAGCGCTCTTTGTTAAACAGCTGCACACCCATTTACTGATGGCAGGAGGCAGGAACAGAAAAGGCAATTAACAATCGCCACCACCAGGACGTCCTGCAACACAGCACACAAACAAAACAAACCAGAAAAAGCACAAATACACCGGGACGCAATAACATCCACATATGTGACCCGATCTGCCGCAATGAGTCGGAAGTCGGCGTTCTATTCATTTAGATACAGGCCGATTATGTTGAAAAACATCACAAAAATATCGATTTTACTTTTTTGGAGACCAGATTAATTTTGAAGACCTTTTCTTTCATGTAAGACCAAAAAAGAAAAATCAATATTTGTGATGTTTGTCAACATAATCGGCCCGTATCTAAATAAATAGAACGCCGACTTCCGACTCATTACGGCAGATCGGGTCACATATGTATATATCTGAATAACGTATATTAATATATTCCTATTGTTATACTGTATTAAGTGAGGAAGCGTACAGTGTGTATTTTACTTGCATTTTTATGCTTTTTTTCTTTCATGGAAGGAAAAGCCATCTACACGTATGTACACACTTACACACTAAGCTGCGCTCTCCTGCTCCCACACACTCACTGCTGATCTGTGATGACGGGGAAGAGTCAGTGCATGACCTAAAACAGCACCTGTCTCAGATCTGCCACGCTTGGGCTTCACATGCCTCGTTCTCTACAAGCTGTACCACCCCCGGAACACACACACACACAGTTGCACACATTGTCCTCACATAACCTGAGCTTGGCTTTCTCTGTTTAGTCTGCAAGCGAGTGGGGCGCATTAGAAAGAGAGTGAAAAGAGAGATAAAAGGCAAGAGGATGGAAGGAGTAGGAGAAGAAGGGAAAAGAGGGAAAGGAATAAAAAATTGAGTAATTAAAAGTAATTAAAACAAAAATAAAGGGGAGGGAGAGACGGAGAAGGAGACTGGAAGAAGACAGGAGAAGGAGGGAGGAGGAGATGGGGGATATGAGAGGGCATAAGAGGAAGAAGAAGGAAGCACGAGAAGCTGAAGGGGAGGGAACAGAAGAAGAAGGAAAAGAATAAAGCAGAAGCAGACCAAAGGAGAAGAAGATGAAGAAGAAGGCAAATGAAGTTCAACAACATTTGTTGAAGAGAGGGAAAGCATTAAAGAGAGAATAAGAAAGAGAAAGAGAGAGAGGCAGTAGCGCAAGACAGAACTACAACTTACTTCCTGTCTCCTGGCGGAGGCATCGTGTGATGTTTCTTGTGCCTTCAGGGCTTTGCACTCGTTCTCCTCCTCCTCTCCTCCTCCCCCCTCTCTCATCTGCCTTACTGCGGCTGGTAATAGAGGGAGAAGGGAGAAGTCGGCGCAATTAGATGCAAAAACGAGAGAGAATTTCTTCTTCAGTCCTTTCATTTTTAAAAAGAAAATAGTGTATAATTTACTTTCTTAAGAACAAATTTAAGAAAAACTTATTGGTGAAAGAGGCCCAACTTTCTCTTCTAATACAAGTAAACCTCCTGTTCAGTGATCGCTGATCAGTGTTTTCATTTTGTTTGGAGTAATACTGTGTGGTCATTAATCATTGAATCGAAGTATCAATGTATCGCAGACATCTCAAGTCTCCCAGAAGTTCCGGGAGTCTCCCGCATATTGATAGCGGCTCCCTGATGCCCGCAAATTGAATAAAATTTGGGGGCTCCCTGAAATGAGTTTTTGCAGGTTGGGATGCCTGGTATGGTTACACTCCTAACAGTATGCAGATGTGGGAGTTTGTCAACTGACCGTCTCCTTTTTTGTTCCTTCTCTGCAGGTCGGACAGAACAACGCTTTGTGAAGAAATTTGAAACTTACAGCAAGGAAAAAGCAAAGAACAACACCTCGGTGTGGCTTGTGCGTAGGAACGTTCGAGAAAGAAAACAAGCAAGCTGACGTTCGGTAACCAGGCCACACGGTGCAGTTGACCTCACTTCACTGCCTCAGGTGTAGGCGGCGCCGCAGTCGTGTCCGACCTGCATTTTGGTTTTTTTTTTCTTTGTGAGGGAAAGAGGTCTAATTAAAGCCCCTCCCTTCTCCTCCACAAGAGAGCAAATATCATTGTCATCTGCACCTGTTAACACACACCATTCAGTTCCCTCTCGCACCAAAATCAGTTTTCCTCCAGACGTGAGGGGGGAACTGACCACCGACTCTCACACACACACACACGCAATACACACGACACACAACCCACACATGGGAGTGACATAGGAGCCAGTCCAACAACAAAGACATCGCCACCTTGCACACACACTTGTACAAACACACACACCAGCCAGCTAAGCCCAGTGCCCAGCTGGCGATGCCCTCCTCATCCTCCTCCTCCCGCATGACCAGCTTGTGCAGGAAGTGGCCCGGGTGGTGATTGGCGGAGGGAGCGGAGCGGGACCCATGTCGTGGAAGAGGAACTATTTTGCGTCGGGCAGCAGCGGGCTGCAGGGGATGTTCACCCCCCGCACCATGACCTCCATTGCACCGAGCAAAGGGCTGAGCAACGAGCCAGGCCAAAACAGCTGCTTCCTCAACAGCGCGCTCCAGGTAAGAACACCATCCGGCTCCAGCAGATCTATTCTCAATCAGGCTGGCGAGGTGGCTCATCTTCAATAGGGATGTAACGATACGTTGATCCACTTAGGCAGTTCTCGAACTTTTTCTGCAAGGCTTTGTTTGAAGTGTATAAAATGGCGTAAAATAATGGGTTTCCCACATTCGGTCAGAAAGCCCCTTGAGGCATTTCACAAGGCGGGAGATGTGTACATACCGCTTACGCTGCTACGTAAAATGTAAAATGTGTTTTATTTAACAATTAGGTAGATAGAAATATTTTCAAGCTTCTCCATCTCCTTACCCAATATTTCGAAATTCCTACCTTTCTCCTTTCCAACACGCCATATTTCTGTCTTTTGGGTTTTGGGTGTCTTTCTTTATGATGACATTTGAGGTGAGCATGTGTCATTGAGAAAAGTTGACTTTTTCTCCATAATAAACACAGTGTCAGTCAGATGAACATTGGAGTTTTTCTCTCTTGCTCTTATTTGCCCTTCCTTTTTCTCTCCTTTTCTCTCTCTCTCTCTGGGTAATACTTTTCCTCTCTTTTTACTGTTCCTATTAGGGGTGGGTGATATTTTTTAAATACTGTATATTCAATGTATCTCGACTTGTTCCACGTGCGATGTAGTAAATGACTATATCGTGATTACAAATCTTCACATTAATGTTAAACACACAGCATGTCCATCACAGGCCCTCTCAAAGCATACAGCACACTCCCCTGCTCGTCCGGAAAGCTCTCCTAGCGAATGCACGTTTTGTTCTGGAAGCAGAAGTGAATACCCACATGATTTCAGAGACATTAATTGGAAATGGAAGTGGACAACTTGGTTCTGAAGAAAACCAGCACTGTTTCTGTTATTCCGTCCACAAAAACAGAAGTTAATGCATAAAAATGCATAAACGACGACCATAATGATTGGCGCAGTTTATTGCGTAGCACGTTTGCCCCGTGATTAAAAGGTCACCGGTTCGTATCCCAGGACTTGTAAAGGTACCACTGAGGTACTGTCCCTAAGCACTGTTCCGTGGGCGGTGCCCATGTTAGCTGCCCACTGCTCCTTCATGGATGGGTCAAATGCAGAGGTCACATTTTGTTGTAGTGCACTGTGTGCTGTACTGTGGTGTGTTCACAATGACCAGTAATCTGTCACTTTCACTTAAACACGCTGTGGGTGGGCGCTCACAACTCTCATGTGTGATCACTCACGCCATCACTCATAAAAGCATTCCAGTTCAGTCAAATCTTCCCTTGAATTACACACAAAGCTCATATTGTAGCTGACAAATAACAACCCAACCAGCGTTCTGCTCACAGTACAGCTATTTACTTGATGTTTTCAGCCGCATGTCTATCGCATTACGGTGTCACGGCTCCGAGTAATGCGTGGGGATTGTGGGAAATGTAGTTATCTCACGGAAAGAATATTTTATATATACTGTATATATAGGGAGAGATATTTTCTGTCTCTCTCTGTACATCCCTGCGTCTCCCATGCTCTTCCTCTCTCTCTCCCTGCTTTCTCTCTCTGGTCAGTTGTTTGTGTGGCTGTTCTGGCTCTTCCCTCACTTGTCCCTACTTACACCAGCACCTCCGCTCTGTGTCTGGCCTAAGAGTCTGTCTGAACATGAATTAAACATGTTGCTTCGCTGCTTCCTCACTCCAGCTCTGTCCCACACTCTTAAAAGCCTACTGAACACACAGTGCAGCCCAACAGTGAGAGAACAAGTGTAAGACAGAGAGAGGGATGGAGATGGAGAACAGGGAGACAAAAGGAGGAAGGCCACCCTACATGTTTGATGCACTTCACTTCAATAAATTGTTTATTGCTGTTGAGTTTCCCGGGTAGGGAAACATGAATACGGTCATGTGCACTTCCATCCACGTGTTCTTTGCCTCAGTGTTACGATTAACTTCGCATAGCCCAGCCGGATCAGGGAGCGAGTGATTAATGGAATGGCAATTTGTTAGATTCCCGATGTGGCGCAGAGAGACTGCTGGAAATGAAAAAGAGAAAACCTGGCGATAAATTGGTTCTGAGCATTATTGATCCAAGACATTAATGAAAGAGAATGTGGGATTTTATTGTAAGACTTAGAACTGGGTATTTTTTAAACAGCAGATTTCCTCCTTAATTAAAAAAATGTCCTTCTGGGCGTGTTAGTTGTAAGACAGAGCTCTGGAGCACATTCTGACACCTCTTATCCAAACACCTGTGTTTAAAGAGTAAAAGTATATATAAGTGTAAACTTTCAAAAACTCCTATTTGCATATTTAAAGTTTTTGGTTAGGCTTGGCTTTCCCTCTTTTCCTGTAAACACTCAATATCGAGTTTCTAGAAAGCACATCTGAACTTAACTGCTTGTGTTTGAAAGGCTAAAATGCGTAGAAAAGGCCCAAAATACCCATCTTTATAATATTGCCCATTAGTTTTCACTCATCATTACACACATATCCACTTTCAGTGAGGACCCAATAAGAGAAAAAGCGTGTAAAAAGAGAATTTTCAACTTCCAAAACAGAGACCTCTGTACCTTTACCTATACGTTTGGCAAATGTTGATCCGTTCTCAGAAGTTGTTTACTGTTGCATTCAGAAGTAAATTAGCAACAAAATAATTATTACATTGAAAGTACACCATAAACTCGTGGTTACAATATGATCAGAGATATCAAAAGTACACACATTCTTCACTCAAATAGAAGTATAGATAAATGTGTTTTAAAAGACTAGTAAAAGTTGAAGTATTCACTCGACTTCTTTACTCAAGTTAAAGTGAAAAGTACAGGCTCTAAACATGAATCTTATGAAGGATAAAACCATCATTTTAGAAAGCTGACTGGACTCCATGTCCAAGCGTTATGTAGAGTGCAAACAGAGATAAATAAAGCCACATAAATACATTAAGCTGCATTGGTCATTATCATCATTATACATCATGATCACCTCTAGCCTAAAAACATCATACAACAAATATTAGAGTGTTGTAAAATGCGTTATATAAATAAACTGAACTGAACTGAAGTGAATTTGTTGAAGCTAAGCTTCTTTCTGCCGCCGCAATCACCATATCATTTCCCACCGAGTTGCCGCCTGGATTTAGTTTCTTTTTCTCTCCCTCTTGCTTTATCGTGTCTGTCGTGTTGTGTGCCATGTGCAAAGACAAATAATCCAGTGGGACTGTCTTTTCTGTGTGTGTTTGTCTGGATGGCGCGCATTATTGATACGGAATAGGTAAAATGCGTGGCAAAATGGCCTAATAAATTTTAATTATTTAAATTAAAGTCATTTAAATTAAACCAAACTAGAGTAATTGAGCCTGATTTGAAAATGTAAAGAGTAGAAAGTACAGATATTCTTGCTAAAATGTTTGTAGTAAAAGTTGGCACAAAAATAAAATGAAGTAAAGTACAGATACCCAAAAATTCTACCCAGTAACAAGGTTTTGCACTTCGTTACTTCCCATCTCTGAATGTGATGCTGAATGCTAGATTGACATATGACACGATCGACCATTGGCATTCATGACTTGAATGGAGGGCAATTTGAACATTCTTTGTAACTTGTAATTGCCAAAACAGTTATATTAATTTTCTTTTGGTCATGTTTTGTTAATATAAAAGGTGTTTTCTATAATTGTCATTTCACAAGATATTGTTGCTGCTCTTTTGGTTTAGTGAGCTTTGTGGTGAACGAAATGATCACTGTTGCAAAAGAACCATTGAAAGGGCAGTGGTTGTTTAAAGCTTAGGGAATTGGCCCTGTGACTGGTTCAAATCCCGGACTGTTAAAGGTACCAATGAGGTACTCATGAGCGAGGTACTGTCCTCAAGCACTGTTTCCTGGGCAGTGCCCATGTTAGCTGCCCACTGCTCCTTCATGGATGGATCAAATGCAGAAGTCACATTTCGTTGTGTGCTGTGCTGTGCTGTGGTGTCTACACAATGACAAAAAATCACACACTTAAAAAATGTTCAGCATTTGCCCAAGTTATGCGTAATGGCCCCCTTTTTGACTCAGAGCTCAAGCACTGTGGAGACATGAGGCCATAACTGACAGATTAAAGTATTTGTTTGTGTGTGAAGGTCTGATGGTGGGTTGTTTGCGAGACAGTTTCACTTAAAGCAAAATAAAGTGCAAACAGAGGCCAGTGTGAGCGTGAGCGTTCTCAGTGATGAATAGCACTTTATCATGATGCTTTTATTTCTGGCTTGTTTGAACAGACCAGGTGTGGGCGCAAAGGTCCCATCCTCATCCCACAGTAGGGACGTTTAATAGATAATGGAAAATAAAAATGGATTACGATTACTATGCTAATCCGTAGGGATTCTAGATTGAGGCTGAACAAAATGGGATCTTGGTGGCCTTTTCACTGCAGTCTAACAGATGTGGTGTGCGCCTGTGTGAGTGTGTTTGTGGTCACTAACCTTTAACAGCCTTTGGCTTGTTGTATATAATATCTTTCAGCCCCCTTTCCCCCGTCTATTAAATCCTCCTTCCAACACGGACGCTTGACTTGCCTGGGTCAGTAAAAATGATGGATTACGGAAGTGGCTCGTGTATTTACTTTTAAGCACATTTATTTAATAATCCATTTGGTCATTTAAACTATAAACTCATTTGTTACATTTTTCTAAACTTATTTAAAAAGTGAAACAGTAGAACTACCTTATATTACTGGAAATGGTGTAAAAATCAAACTACACAGAAGTCTATTCTGTTATTACTGCACAAATTCAATTTTGAATTGGGTTTATTCATGAGAATAAGTAACGTTCTCTTTTTTGGAGTATTAATTAATGCTAACTTCTTTAATTACAAATGTGCTGTGATGTGTGTGCACATAGGGGCTAATGATAGCATAATGGTTAGGGACTTTCGCACCGTAATCGGAAGGTCGCCGGTTCGAATCCTGGACCTGTTAAGGTACCACTGATCTACTCATGAACAAGGTACCCTCCCTAAGCACTGCCCCCGGGGTACTGCCCATGTTAGCTGCCCACTGCTCCATTACAGATGGGTCAAATGCAGAGGTCACATTTCATTGTGGTGTGTTCAATGACAATCACTCACTTTCACTGTTTCACAGTTTCGCCGTCACTACACATGGATCTGTCCTGATTTTGTTTCCCTAGTTTTTGTTTGTATTTTAGAACATTGTGATGTGAAGGTATGGTAAGAGGTGGGCGTGGTGCCAGCAGCCGTTCACAGCTCTGCGTGACGCGTATCTCCACGCTGCAGAGCAGCACTTTGGAACGAGTCTTCAAAACCTCTTCCAGAGATTAGGAGTTTGATTTAAGCTCCAGAGTTTCAAAATTTTCCCTTCATATCCATCCTCATCGCACGCCATCTCAAGTAAAGCCAAAAGCTTTTAATTTAGCAAGATCTGTAAATCGGGAAGCACTTCACTGGGCAGCTGAGGCCTTGTTTCACCTCACGGTGGTACATTAAAGCAGAACTAACAGTAAGTTTCGAGTCGCCTGAGCTTATGTGGAGCGCTTCGAATTTGGAATTCACTTGCAGCAAGCTGATTATCCCTCAAAATCTCGCTGTCAGATTGTTTTGCCGTAATTGATAGAAGGCCAGTCATGACGCAGCATATGTTAAGCTTCAATCACTCTCATCGCTATTTTTTTCGGTCGTTGTCAATTTGGTGTGTACAGTGTTAGGGAGTAGCTTTTTTGGTAGCGTATCAAGATTCAAGATTCAAGATTCTTTATTTGTCACATGCAAATTATACAGGTACAACATGCAGTGAAGTGTATCCTGATCCGCTATCAGTAGTAGAGGTGTGAACTGGTCTCACGATTCAAATACGATTATCATGTCAACGATTGCATCCCAGAAATTTTTCTGCACTTCAAATTGCACACAAATTGGGCATGGATCGCAGATCAGGATCTATAGTTACTACCGGGATGTTCTTTTTAACTGGAATTTTTATGCCATAGCTAGAAAATCTCCAAGCAATGTCATTATGATATAATTCAGGGGTTTTCAACTGACTTCTTGGGGAGGGGAGTATTTTTGTATTACTTTTTACATATCTGCATTAAATTTATTGTTTATAAAGATGGCCAAATGCTTAAAGTAAATTAAATGAAAATTTTTTTTTAAAGCAATTTCAGTGAAGAAACTGGATTACGTCATGGACCACCTGCAATGGCACCGTTTTACCACTAGGGGGCAGTGGATCGCCGGTTGAAAACCCCGATATAATCGATGATGGTCTGCCACTGCATTAATGCAGGATCGTCCATGCATCAATGATATGATAAATTTCAACACCCCTAATCAGAAGTGCAGGTGTAAACTCAAAGTAGCTACTTTTTTGACAAATAGCAATGTTGCATGGCAAAATGCTACCTTGTTACAAAAGTAAATATTGATGTTTTTCTCTCTTTACTAAGATAGGTACCCTGCCCGCATAGCACACACTTATTGCATCACAGCACGATTTTGCAGCTGCAAGATTGTAGTAGGACGGAGTCCACCTTGCAAAGATGGAAGCAAGAATGCGTGGCTGTGAAATAGTGTGGATGTAGTTGCATGTAGTTAGCTACTTTTTCTCTAACTATATTAAAACAGTAGTTTGACTGTAGCTTAGCTACTTTTAATCATACTGTAATTAGCTTGAAAAGCTACCATTTAAAAGCAGCTTCCCCAACACTGGTTGTGTATTACATGATGTCACCCGTCTCTCGGGTCTGCCCCGTGCACCTGTTTGAAGCGAGCGCTGTTTTTTTGGCTAATTAGGACGAGGCCAATAAGCCGGCGTCCGCATTCAGCCTTATCACTGCTGTTTATTTGAATAAACAGCCAGCGTCCTTGACTTTTTACAGAGGCTGAGTGGCAGCCGTAATTGTCCCGGTCCACTCACGTACCTCCTGCCCTCTAGCTTCTGGTCAGTCCGCTCCTCTGCCTCCATTAATCTCCTGGCTGTTCTGGCCGGCTTGAACAAATCCCGATTTTATGATGATTGCGGCAGTTAAAAGGCCATTTTTCACATGTCTGTGCACACACCAAAAGCTTATGCAATCATCTGTGATGGAAATACCTGGAATTTTTTCTAAAGTATAAAAGTGAGGGGGTGGAGAAGTAATGAGGTATGACAGGTCTTATTATAATCCTCCAAGTGGCTGATTAGCCAATTCCCTTTTACAGGTGGAAAGTAGGGGAGAAATGCAACTAGAATGTGTTCTTTCTTTTGCTCTTTTCTGATCAGTTTATATTTGGAGATAGGTATTTGAATGAAAGCTTTTTTTACAAAGTGATAAAAGTTTATAAATGATTACCAGTTAATTAACGGGAACAATCACTTTTGATCAGCCTTAATTGGAAGGGACACCAGTGGAGCGGAGCGTCACCCCTGGAGGAGGACATTTTCATGCAAACTCAAGGATAAGAGAATGTCCATATTCAGTTATGCTAATTAATTTATACTGTTACATAAGTAGTGTGATAAAATGCAAATTATGTTTAATCCAAAAGATCGGTGTCATTGAGCAAATCTTAATCATGCAGTAAAATTCTATCCTTAGTGTTTTCTTAATAGTCATAATGTTGTATATTTTGGCAGAAATTGCTGATGTGAAGTGTGAGAAGTTAAACATTTTTAAAAGGCTTTATTTTAGAATATTTCATGTAAACTCCAGCGATGTGTTAAGGGGCTGTTTTCAAGCTTTGTCAGAACAATTTAGAGAATAATAAAGATGACAGGAAAATGAAAGTGTTTATGACTGCGGCAGTTCCTTGACTTTTAACCCAACAGAGTTGATAGAAAAGTCAAGGCAGCACTATCACAGAAGATCTGCAGTCTTTTTGCCAGCAATGTTCAAACTTCTGGTAAAAGATATTGAGCGCTTAATGAGCAAAATGTTCACAGATGATTCATGTTTAATCATGAGAAGGTATGTATTGATTACCATTTTGATTACAAAGTTATATCATGGTATTATAGTATATGTTGCACAGATAGTGATTAAACTAATGAATATAGATTCATGCAGTGAAATCTAAAAACATTAAATTAATTTAACTACATTAAAATTAAAAAGAAAAAAGCGAAACATTTACAAACATTTACTGTTGCCAGCCACTAGCGTCAAACTTGCGGCAATGTTATGGCAACAATGACAAATTGCCACTAGTGGCAAATGCATATGTCAGAAGTACTCACAATCTTCACTCAAGTAAAAGTATAGATACATGTGTTTTAAAAAACTAAAAACTAAAAGTCGAAGTATTGACTTGACTTCTTCACTTAGGTTCACTTGTTACTACAAGTTAAACGTTTTTAAGCCTCAACCAATCAGTCAAGTTGTCTGGATGGCACGCATTATTGATGCGGAATAGGTAAAATGCATGGCAAAATGGCCTAATAAATGTCATTTCAATAAAACAAAACAAGACTAACGAGCCTGGTTTGACAATGTAAGGAGTAGAAAGTACAGATATTCATGCTAAAAATGTATGTAGTAAAAGTTTAAAGTTGGAACAAAAATAAATAGTCAAGTAAAGTGCTGATACCTGTAAATTCTACTGAAGTACAGTGACAAAGTATTTGTACTTCATTACTTCCCATCCCTGGGCAAAACAATTTGCTAGTAATGGCAAACTTGATATGAACTTTTGGTGATAAATTTTTCTACAAAGTTTGCTAAAAGTCCACCGCAAGTTTGCCTCAAACCTAATTCGCATGTGTAAATATGACCTTGCTGCAGATTTGTGGCAACATTGCCAAAGGTTAAGTGAGTGATCATTTGTCATTGTGAACACAGCATAGCATACAGTGCACTACAACGAAATGTGACCTCTGTGTTTGACCCGTTCGTGAAGGAGCAGTGGGCAGCTAAAAAGGGCAGTGCCCAGCGAGGAGTAGTGCTTGGGGGCGGTACCCTGCTCATCAGTACCTCAGTGGTAACTTTACCGGTCCTGGATTCGAACGTGCGACCTGATTACAGGGCGAATACCCTAGCGTTAAGCCACCAACTGCCTACTGCCAACTGCCCCAAATGGAAACTGTAGAAGCCTAAAATATTTGTATGAGAAACTAAAGTACAACCTCAATTCCAAAAAAGGACCAACGTTGTGCAAATTGTAAATAAAAAACAGAATGCAATGATATGGAAATCTCATAAACCCATATTTTATTCATAACAGAACACAGAAAACATGTTGAATCCAATGTTGAAATGTTGAAACCAAGAAAATGTTTAATTTTAAGGAAAACATAAGGTAATTTTGAATGTCATGGCGGCAACACGTCTCAAAAAAGCTGGGACAAGGTCATGTTTCCCACTGTGTGACATCCCCTCTTCTCCTAACAACAGTCTGTAAACGTCTGGGGACTGATTAGATCAGTTGCTCAGGTTTTGGGAGAGGAACGTTGTCCCATTCTTGTCTGATACAGGATTCTAGTTGCACAATTGTCCTAGGTCTTCTGTGATATAATTTTCGCTTTATGATGCGCCAAATGTCCCCAATGGGTGAAAGATCTGAACTGCTGGCAGGCCAGTTCAGTATCCGCACCCTTCTTCCACAAAGCCATGATGTTGTAACTGATGCAGTGTGTGGTTTGGCATTTTCATGTTGGAAAATGCAAGGTCTTCCCTGAAAGAGACGTCGTCTGGATGGGACATATGACACTGTAGTATTTGGATATACCTTTCAGCATTGATGGTGCTTTTCCACATATGCAAGCTGTCCATGCCATACGCACTTAATGCACTGAGTACTGAATGCTGATAATGCGCTGGGTGGTCCTTCTCCTCTTTAGTCCGGATGACACAGCGTCCCTGGTTTCCAAAAAGAATTTCAAATTTAGATTCGTCTGACCACAGAACAGCTATCCACTTAGCCACAGTCCATTTTAAATAAGCTTTGGCCCAGAGAAGATGTCTGCGATTCTGGATGATGTTCAAATACGACTTCTTCTTTGAATAATAAAGTTTTATGTGTCATCTGCAGATAGTACGGCGAACTGTGTTTTCTGAAAATATTCCTGAGCGCATTTAGTGATGGCCATTAAAGAATCATCGGTATGTGATCAGGGGTGGAAGTAACGAATTACAAATACTCACGTTACTGTAATTAAGTGGATTTTTTGGGTACTTGTACTTTTATGAGTAGTTTTTCAAGTGTGTAATTTTACTCATACTTGAGTACAATTTACAGCATGTAATCTACTTCGCTACTTATAAAATCAAAAGTCGCTACTGAGTACGCCCACAATTTGAATTAATATTCAAACCTTTCATCTGCATCTTTGCAGCCAATAAGGCTGTGCAATCGCGACCGCGCCAATTAATCTATGACGTAAGCAAAGAATAAACTCCGCTGCAGCAGCAGGCACAGGTGTCTGGAGGTACTACACAGTGGAGTACAAACTAATTTATAGACTGAAGATTTGGAGACAAAGAAGCCAAAATGGAGACAAAACACAACACAACTGTGAAAATGATGGAGAAAAGACGGAGGACGAGTGCCCGCTGCCCGTTGTTCGCAGTGTATTGGGAAAAGTTTAAACTGTTCTATGCTTGTTCAAAACCATTTTTGTCATTTTTTAACAAACACAATTCCTGCTTTATATCTACATTTATTTACAAAACGAATTGCCTTTCTATACCTTGTTCATCTGAGAAATGTGCTTTGAACGTAGATATTTTATACTGGTGAATCGAATCGAATGCCTGCTATTGACGACGCAATAAAATATCCATCAGTTAAAAAGTAATTAGTACTCTGAGTAGTTTTTGAGAAGAGTACTTTGTACTTTTACTCAAGTATTTTTTAACACCAGTACTTTTACTTGTAATTGAGTACATTTTAACCAATGTAACAGTACTTGTACTTGAGTACAAATTTTCAGTACTCTTTCCACCTCTGTATGTGTTGCAGTGCCGCCTAAGGGCCCGTAGATCACAGGCATCCAGTATGGTTTTTCGGCCTTGTCCCTTACGCACAGAGACTTCTCCAGATTCTTAGAATCTTTTGATTATGTTATGAACTGTAGATGATGATATATTGATCCTCTTTGCAATTTGACGCTGAGGAACATTTTTCTGAAATTCCTCCACTATATGTTGACGCAGTATATGGAGAACTGGTGATCCTCTGCCCATCTTTAATTCTGAGAGACACTGCAACTCTAAGACGCTCATTTTATTGCCAATCATTTTACTGACCTGTTGTCAATTGTCCTAATTAGTTGCTAATGAGAATTCCATATCATTGCATTCTGTTTTTATTTACAATTTCAAACTATCAAACTTTTTTGGAATTGGGGTTGTAATAAAACATATAGATATATTCCAAATAAAGTTGATTTACAATGGCTTGAACTTTTGCACCGTCATAAACTACTCGTTGTAGGGGCATGAAAGGAAACTGGTAAAAGGTAAATAAATTGGCATTCACTGGCATTGGCATTGACTCAAGTATTCAGAAACTTTGTATATTTAGCACCAAATTTGTATATATGAAAAGCAGAAATAGTTTATTTCCTTGTTTTACACACATCATTTGGTCTGTATTTACCTGAACAATTATCTGACCAAATGCTTATTAAAAAATATGAATGTCCATAGTGTATAGAAACATGTTGATGCCCACCTCTTCTAATTAACCCTTTAACCACTTGCTCTGTGTGATTGTGTGTTCTAACCTCACATTAAAATATTCCGAAAGGTGTTGGGACAGCTGTGGAGTAGCAGCAGCAACACTTCATCATCGTAATGCAGAAATTAGCACGGCTCACTTGCACCGCCTCGAGTCAGGAGCGGGTGGGAATCTTTCTTTTAAAATTTTGTGTTATATTTAGAGCCAGAACGTTTCCTCGTGCTGCCTGTTTGGCTGCTCTCTAACGTTCCAACCGCTGAAACCGGAGAGGGGGGAGAAAAAAGCCCTCGGCCAGCAGATTATGATCCATATGTTTGCTTTGTGAGGAGTCCGGTGGGATTCCGATTCCCCATTTAGCGGATTGCTGTTGAAGAGGGCTGCAGGCGGAGCAAACATGCGACGGTTCGACTGTGTTTGTGCTGGGGATTTATGGACGCGGTATAAGCGAGCGTGGCACGGACGGGCCCCAAGTGGGCCGTTCTGGCTTTACTGTTGCTTTCTATGAGGCACTGCAGCAGGAGTAGAGCAATGACGTGGATGGCCAACCTGTGCAGTGTGTAAAGAGAGCTGGAGGTTTAAAAAAGGTGTTAAATGAGAAGTTGTGATGATGTTACATTAAGGCGCAAGTCAGCATTTATGTTTGGGGTTATTTTTTGAGTTTGTGATTGTGTTTTGAAGAACAAACACGTTGAAGAACAAATGACATTATGTGTTTATTGCTGCCTGATCATACAGTCCATTTATACACACACACACTCACACTCTCTCTCCCTCTCTCTCTCTCTCTCTCGTAGGGGTGGGAATCGATACGATTTTATCAATAGCAATGCCATTGTTGATTCTGCCTATCAATCCCATTCCTTATCAATTCTCTTGTCAATTCCTGAGTAGTTTTTTTTTTTTTTTTTAAGTAGCTCCACACAGTCTTCCACACCAAAAGCAACCATTTTATTTTTACTAAAATGATGTCTGGACAAGACTGTGAACATGAACACATTCATATTGATATTCAGAATTTTTATTCTGCAGAGACATTTTATGGCTTAGTATTATGAAGAACAATATGGTTAGTGCAGGTGGAAACACTTCTTTATCTGTCTGGATATAAAATTAAATTATTTGATAACAAATCATGCATTTTTCTATATTTATTTTTTAATGTCTAACATTATGGAAAAAATATATTTAATGAAGAAAATGAAGAAATACTGAAGTTTTGGCAAATTTTGAGCATTTGGACTCATTTTGGACTATAACTCATGTTTGATTCATTTCTGGGAGAGAAGTAAATTTTTGACACGAGGGCATTCCATATGAGAGCCGTGGCACAATAACACTGTGGATGCACGTCGGGAATAAATAAATATCAAGTAAACAGCTGTACTGTGAGTAGAATGCTGGCTGTTTTTGTTATTTATCAGCTAAAATATAAGTTGGGTTGAAGGTCAAGTCGCAGAGAGAGTGACATAATGTCCCGCGACCCAAAACATAGGGACAAGAACATGGTGGAAAATGAGAGTTTTCAATTTCCCCCCCTTCTCTCCTGTATTACTATCTTTGTGAGGTACTTCCACTGACTCCCATAATGACTAGGTGTAAATAGTGCTACAGCTACACTTAACCTCAACCTCAACCTCAGTAACCAAAATTAAATCTTTTACCTATTTTAGTTTTTCTATAAATAGCAGGTTTCCCTTGTGGGAACCGATCCTCACCTACAAAAATGTTCCCACAAAGCTATAAAATGGGCAAATCTTAGGACCACCGTGTCCTCACAACTCCCTAAATACATGCACACACTCCCAGACACCAGAGTGTTGGAAGAGGAAGCCTATCCGTGGGAGGACAGACATGCATAAGGACTAAACAACCACCGCCTGGCTACATCACTGGGAGAGTGTATGTGTGTGTGTGCATGGTTAATCCTGTTTGGGAGGTGCGTAATCAGACATGGAAGGCTTTCGGAATCCTCCAGCTGGATCTGCTCTCGTTCTGCCCTGTTTTCAGCCGCCATGTCAGTCAGGCCATCCCACGCTGGGCTTGTCCTGTTTTCCTGAAGACTTACCTCTGAGGAATTTGGTGGATAGATCCCAACCTACTGCCTTACACCCGTCACACACAAGCCCACACACACACACTTTGAAAGTGAGTGATTATTTGTCATTGTGAACACAGCACAGCACAGCACACAGTGCACCACAACGAAATGTGACCTCTGCATTTAACCCATCTGTGAAGGAGCAGTGGGCAGCTAACAAGCGCCCAGGGAGCAGTGGGGATGGTACCTTGCTTAGTGTTAGTGCGACCTTCTGATCACGGGGCGAACACCCTACCATTACACCACCAACTGCCCCACTTTGACCTAGAACACAGTGGTAGAGTTGCATGGTGGTCATTGTTCTCCCAGTTCCAGCACTCTAAGCCCTTTCTCCAGAGGCAGGTAGAGGGGCACTGTCACCTCGGAGTGATATGCACCGCATCACAACGGAGGGATTTATTAAAAGTGAAAAGCATCGTTTTAAGGAGGGACGTGCTGTGCGTGCGGCTTGATGACCAGGGGACAAGCAAAGAGGCTTACATTGCATCCCTTTTAGCGCACATCCACCTAAAAGAAATTAACCAGAGTAGCAAAAGCACAAGGCTCAACCCCGGGTGAAACAAGGACAAGTGTGAATGAAAGGTTAGAGGAAGATGAGATAAAAAGAGAGAATGGAGGAGGAGGGGTGAATGAGAAATTTTCAGGGAAGTACCTGTTTCTTCTGGTGTATCTGATCCAAGCTGGGGCAGTTGGTAGCTTAACGGTTATGGAGTTCGCCTTGTGATTGGAGTGTCGCCCGTTTGAATCCCGGACTGGTAAAGGTACCACTGAGGTACTCATGAGCAAGCTACCATCCCCGGGCACTGCCTATGTTGGCTGCCCACTGCTCTTTCACAGATGGGTCAAATGCAGAGGTCACATTTCGTTGTGGTGCACTGTGTGCTGTGCTGTGGTGTGTTCACAATGACAAAAAATCACTCACTTTCACTTCAAATTGATTCCGTCTTGCAGATTCTGAAACCTGGGACTGATTCAACAATAACCTCATGTGTTGGTTTCTTGAACATGGATTAAGCCTAGTCTTGGATAAAGAGATGGAGATGTACCATTCAAACTCAAAGCTAATCTAGGGCTAGGCTTAATCCTCAACTGAGAAATTGGCCCCGTAAGTATTTGGTTGTTCTTTGAAAGTTCCTAAGAGAAGATTTAGGCTGTGTTTTTCAACTGCAGAATTATTTGCAAGTTTATTCTTATAAAGATGACTCGCTCTGTGCTTTAGATAAGGGTGAGGGTTGTGAAAAATGACTAATAATACACAGCAGTCAGACAGATTTCTCTGAAGTGCACAAACCAGATTATTAGAGTGATATAATGCAGAATGTAATTAATGACAAGAATTCCAAAAAAGGAGGAGAAATGTCAAGATATGGACTGACCTCTGTTCAATATGAGTTTTATCTAGGTCTTAAACTGACAAACACAAAGTTCTTTTAAGATATTAGCCATAAAATATCTAGTTTATTCAATTACAAGATGTAATTATTAAGACGTAAAAAATATTAGAGTCCAAATCAGTGTAGCGATGCTTCTCTATAAATGGATCTTTATGCAAGTCGTATTTATTTAGACACAAGAGATTTTTGATCCTACCAGATAAATACAAACCTCATATTGTTATGATCACTTATACTGTCTGCCACATTTTACTGTCTTAATTCTGCTATTACATACTGCTATATAACCTCAATTGTGATGATCATTTATACTGTTTGCCACATTTCACTGTCCAAATATCACATGCTTCTACTCTGTCTGCTACGTACAATGCTGCAGTTGCACTCTGCACTTTAAAAACATCTCATTGCACCTGTCATCTGTCTTTAGAATAATTTTGTAAACTTAGGTTAAACGCCAATACATTTTTTTATTTTGCATATACATGCAGATACACCTGTACCCAGCTTGAGTCTTAAATTAAAATTGTACTCCATGCCGTCTGCACATATGTAACTTTATGTACCTTATTGTATATAAGATGTAGTTTTATTTTTTTGTCTTATTTCCCTGACCTCCTTATTTAAGTTTGTATTTGTACCCCTATTTTGTTATTTTTCTAATTTGCCTAATTGGACAGTTAAAAGAGCGGATCAGGATACATTTCGCTGCATGTTGTACCTGTATAATTTGCACGTGACAAATAAAGAATCTTGAATCTTGAATCTTGAAATAGACCCTGCGGCTCGTTACCATGGTGGCAAGGTATTAAGGCGGAGCTAGGGAGAATCCAGAGTAGAAGACAAAAAGAGAGAGAGAGAGAGAGAGAGAGAGAGAGCGAGCACATAATTTGAAGAATGAAAAAATAGCAGGTTTAATTAGAGCCGATCCCGTCACAACTCCCACTAAACTCCTCGCATGGACACAAAGATCCCGTCACGTTAATTACTGCCGTGGGCTGAGCGAAGAAGAAGGTATAAAACCGGGACCAGTACCAAGACCTCGAGAAGCAGCTGATCAGCGACACTCCTACCCAAAAGGGACAGCATCAGCGCCATCCTCATCTCTCGCTCTTTCTCTTCCTCCTCCTCTTTGTGACCCTGCCCCAGTTTTAACGCATCACTGTCCAGCCCGTAACAGTGAGCGACATGCAGTTGGAAATTCCATCCTCCCTCACATAAAGACGTGCAGGAGCAGGGGAAACCTTAGCATCCTGGGGATTTCTCTAATTAAGGAGTCCATTGATTTTTTTTTCCAGCTGCTTGCTAACTGCTGGTTTTCTCACAAATTGCAGAATTGCTCCTAGGGCTTTGCATTGAAGCCAACATTCAGCACCTCTAATTGACGTAAATTTGCTCATGGCTGTCATTTTGATTTTTTTTTATATCAAATATTTAAGAATTCTGTTAATAATTTCCCTAGTATGTGTTCTGGTGTTGTCCCCTTAAAAACATACTACCACCTGTGTTGTCAAATGACTGTCCAGTCTGTGACTATGTCTGCGTTTCTTTTCAATTAATTAATCAATCTATTAATAGATTTTAAAATCACGAAGACTTGCACTCTCCTGCATTAAAAAAGATATCCCAACTTCAATGGTTCATCATATTTTAGAGGACAAACTTTGAAGTATGAGGGCAAAAAAAAGAAAAAAAAGAAATAAAAACAGAATAATTGTTCATTAATGATAATCAAGGTGAAATGTTTAACTGATCATGATATTGATTTGAGGTCATATCACCCACCCCTAATTGTTCTTGAAGCAATGAATCTCCCATTCTCATAAATTTGAAGCGTGTGCCAGTTGTTCTTAATTATTAGTATAGTGTTGCTGCCCCACAGTGAGAAGGTCCTGGGCTCAGCTGTAGGGACTTTCTGTGTGGAGTTTGCATGCTCTCCCCATGTTTCTGTGGGTTCCCCCGAGTGCTCCGGTTTCCTCCCACGGTCCAAAAGCATGCACTATAGGTTAATTGGCGACTCTAAATTGACCCATGTAAGGTGTGAATGTGAGGGTGTTTGTGTGAGTGTGTGTGCCCTGCGGTGTGTTGTTACTTGCCCAGGGTTGGTCGCCGCCATGCGCCCGTAGTTCCTGGGATAGGCTCCGGTCCATCCCCCGACCCCGATAGGGATTAAGTGGTTCGGATAATGAAGGAATCAAGTCATTTCAGTAGTGAAACCGGATGGCATGTCATGGACCACCTGCAATGTCTGCAACGCAATGCATCGATTATATGATCAATTTCAACACCCCTAACCATTACGCTACCAACTGCCAAAATAGTGTAATAATAAACTACTATAGAATTGAAGAAAATACAATAACCTCATGCTTTGCACAACCGTCAGTGCAGTCAAATTTACTACAAAATAAAATGTGCAGAATTCACAGATACTGCTCATACCGACGAAAAAATCTCAAACATGAAAACATTAGTGAGTGAATCGTCGTGAAAACTCTGCATGTTGATTTCATTCATATGGCTGGGACCTTACAGCAGTGCGTTTCTCAAACACACATACCTAAACACACACACCCACACAAACTGTGTGTGAGCCCTTAGGGATGGTAGTTCTGATACAGTGTGCCACCCCAGTGGACTCTCACACAATGTGTGTGTCTGTGTGTGTGTTTGCGCAGTGTTGCAAATTCACCTTCCCCTGAGAAGCCAGCGCAGATGATCGATTGGCCGCTGACGCACAAGGAGCGGGTGCGTCTGTCACTCTGAGTCATCCAAGTCGCAGCCCACGCAGGGAACACACACACACACACATGGGTCACAAGCTGGCGTGTTAATGCAGTGCTGCCCCTGACGTAGTGCTACAACACACACGTCTGGGCTCTTTAGTGGAGGATGAAAATCACCTTTACACATCTGCAGCACCATCTCCTCATATGGCCACTGGGTGTGAGAGTGTGTGTGTATTCATGTATTTATCGCATTGTGGGTACATTTTTGTCCCCTAAAATCACTTTTACCTGTTTTTTTGGGCTTTGTGGGGACATTTGAGAGGTCCCCATGAGGAAAAATGACTTTATAGAAAATGTGCTTGTTTTATTTGAAAAACGAAAAGACGTAAAAGATGTGCTTTTGGTTACTGAGTTTAGGGTTAGGGTTAGGATTAGGTGTAGGTGTAAAACTATATACATCTAGTCATTATGGGAGCCTATGGAAAGACCTCACAAAGATAGTAATACAAGATTGTGTGTGTGTGTGTGTGTGTGTGTGTGAGCGAGCACAGTTGGGGGGTGGTGGTTATTGCACTCTCCAGATGTACTTGTGAGTGATCATTAATCTCTCTGTTTAAGGGCGCAGGAAGTCTCTCTCTCTCTCTCTCTCTTTCTCTCGTCCCTTTTTTCCAGCTCCCTCATCCTCTCCCTCTTTCTTTCTCCATCTTTCTCTTTCTCTAGATCACTTTTTCTATCAACGTCGCTCATTCTCTCTCCCTCCTCCCCTCTACCCTTTTTCATTCCGCCCTCTCACTCTCTCCTTTCTCGCTCCATTCTCGCTCTTTCTCTCAGGTTTTCCCGATATCCTTCCACTTCCCCAATACCCTTTTCCCGATACCCTTCCACTTCCACTCTTCCTCTCTCTCTCCACCCTTTTTTCTAGCTTCTTCTTCTTCTTCTTCTTCTTCTTCTTCTCTCTCTCCCTCCCTCTGTCCTTCCCCCCTTTATCTCCATCTCTTTTTCTCTCTCCCAACCCCCCTTTACCTCTCTCCCTCTGCACCTCCATCTCTCTCTCCTCCCTCTCATCCTCTCCCCATTTCCCTCCCTCTCTCCGTCCTTCCTCTCTGTCATTCTTTCTTTTCTCCCTCTCCCAATCCATGCCTCCTTTCCCTCTTTCTCTTCTCCCCTCTTCCCCTCCACTTGTCACTTTTCCCCCACCCTTTTGTCTATCCTCTTCCCTGTCTCATTCTCACTCTTCACCCACCCCTCTCTCTGTCTCTCTCTCTACCTCTCACCTCTCTCCCCCTCTAGCTTTTTCCTTCACTCACCTCTCCCCTCTCTCCTTCCTTCTCTCTCCCCCTCCACCTCTCTTTCACTCCACACTTTTTTCTATATCCCTTTCTTCCATCACTCCCTCCATCTGTCCATCTACTCTCCACCTTCCTCTTTCTCTTTATTCCTTTTCTCCCAATCCTCTTCTCCCCCCCACCTCTTCTCCTCTCTGTCCTCTCTCCCTCCACCTCGCGTCCCCTCCGTCCTCTCTCCCTCCATCTCCACCACTTTTTCTATCATCTAGAAATGACAGAAAGAGGGGATAATGGGGTGGGGCCCCATTATCCCCTCTTTCTGTCATTTCTCGACCTCCCGATCCCTCTCTCTTTCTTCACCTCTTTCTCTTCACACTTCCATATCTCTCCTTTTCACCACCCCCTTTTGTCTCCATCTCTCCCTCCCTTTCTCTCTCCCCCTCAACCTCTCCCTTGTTCTCTGCCTTTACCTCTCTCCCCCAAGTTCATTTTCTCTTAAACTCTCTTCCTCTCCATCTCTCCATCTCCCTATACCACTCTATCTCTCTCTCGCTCTTTCTCCCCCTCCCTCTCCCTTTATGCCCTCTTCATCCCCGCTGTGCCAACTGCCTCTCCGGCTCGCCACTTCCCTCCGCTCATTGTTCAGCAGTGAGCAGATTCATCACAAATAAATAAAATAAAGCGTGAGAGAAAAGCGCATACACCAGCACCCGAAAGCAATCTGTCTTCCTCCTCCTCTCCCTCGCTCCTTCCCAGTATCTGGAGAAGCTACTTTTAAACATAGCTTTTCAAGCCTCTTCTTACTAAAAGTAGTTAAGCTACAGCTAAGTTACTGTTTTAGCTACACAACAAGCTAAAAAGAAAAAATAGCGAACTACATTGAAGATATTTCACAGACACAGGTTCTTTCTTCCATCTTGATCAAGGTGAACTCTTCCGACTCCATTTCGCAGCTGCTTAGATAATGATGTAATGCAATGACATTAATATACTGTACAAATTTTAGGTTTTTTTAAAGCTACAGCATATTATGAGTAGCTTCCCTACTGTTAAACATAGTTGAGTTAGTAGCATTGCAACTTGCATTTAGCTACTCCCCAAAATCTCAGCGTTACTTCCTCCTCACCCCGAACTCTTAGGTTCCACCTGTCTGTTGATACCTGATGTTTCCTTTTTAATGGATGGGTGATGTGTTGCAGTGCGTGCGCTCTCACGTCATGTCCGCGCTCCAGTTTTCAGAGGCGCGTTCCCTCTAACCGGAGTGTGGAGGTCGGTATACGTCGATTTAATAGTGAACTGGGACTGGCTCCATGCTTAATCTGCCGTAAGCCTGCCTTCATGCCGCATTAGCCCCGAAACTTACATCACTGCTTTTCTCTGTGCCTTCTCCATTCGCTGCCTTTGTGTTATACAGTGCTTTAGTGGCCTTGGCCGTGACCTTTTCATGCTCAGCATTGTCTTCCTCACCTTCTACCTCCACCCATTTGCTCCTGGTGCTTGCATGACAATGTTCGATGGAGTGAAAAGTAGGGGTGGGTGATAAAACCTCAAATCAATATAATGATTAGTTGATCATTTCACCTTGATTATGATTTACGACGGATATCAAAATGCGGGAAAGACAAACTTTGTATGCAAAATCTGCTGCCAATAGTATCAACTAATAAAATGCTATCCTCAAACTAGAGCTGGACAGTATGACCTCAAATCGCTATCACGATTAATTTAAGATTTTACCTCAATTACATTTAGTAAATGAGTATGTTGTTTTTTGGCGGGGGTTTGGTTTGTTTTGCCATTATAGTTCACTGACAAGTTTGAGTGTGTGTCTTATCTTTTTGATTTTAAAAGAATTAAAGGAAAAACATGTAGTTGCAGACTAAACGGGGCGGAGTGATGTGACGATACACACGGTAGTATGTTTTTAAGTGCACACTACATGGACACTGGGAAAAGTATTCAGAATTTCAGAAATAGTTGAAATTACCGTTAAGGGCAAGATTATGCTGATTAGATGTTCTGAATGTCAGTTTTGGTTAATTTTCGAATTATTGCACAGCCCCAGTGTAGCGTGAAAGCACGGCAGTCACATGAGATGGTGTGCTCTTCTAAGGGGTGGAGAAAAGAGGAGAGCAAACCATGTCATGAAAGAAGAACCGCAGAGGATTCGGAGACGCGATGGCAAATCTGCTGTGAGACGGAGTCAGACTGCTTGCTAATGCTGCCACCAGGGCTTCAGCAAAAAATAGCTGAATAGAGAGAATGCAGAGATCAGGCAACTGTGTGTGTGTGTATGAGCATGTGTGAGTGTGTGTGCTATGCTTTCTGAAGACTACAGCAGTCATAATATATCATGTCTTTACGATGTCAAAAAAAATGGCAAGATACCATGAGAAATACTCCTCTCTAAAAGTTTTAAAATTCTATAACATTAAAAATATAGACCAGGCATAGACTAGATTCGTGAACTGCTTTGGCAGGTAATGGCAAGGTAATGGCAGTTAGAGCATAACCAACACAGGATTTTGATACTACTGGATTTTATAGTAATGTTGTAAAATATTTTATTTTATATTGTTTTATTGTCATAAATAGTACTTTCAAAATTCCTACAAAATATATTCAACATCTGAACGTACATGTATGTCTCTAAGCTTTCCTCAGACTGTTTTGACAGCGACCGGTGTGTGCAACTGTAATCTGACTCTAGGGCCTTAGCATCATTTCATCATCCAAAGAGAGATAAATGAGAGTGAAAAAGGGAGAGGGAGAGACATTACATAATCATGTCCCTTTATTTAGCTTAATCAGACCGGTTTTGGAGTGGTTCCAGCTAATCGATAACACTACGGCTGCTTTATGGCTGCTTTATAGGGTGTAACGATACATTGATCTATAGTGATATATCAATTCAGTGATCAGCAAGCACTTTGCATCAATCCTAAGTAATATCATCATTCAGTCATCATACATATTGTAACGTCCCTCGCAGCATTGGGGAGTAGCTGATTAAGAAAAAAAAATACCAGTGTGATTGTTTAAGTTTTGTGACTGCAGCATGAAAACTGTCTGAGTAGAAAGACTTTGATTAAAATGCTATTTTAGTGAATGGGGAAAGAACGAGGGATGATAAAAGTAAGAAAAAGACGAGTGCGGGTGGAAACTGATTGAAATGTGTGTTCAGTGAGGTGGTCTGAGGTCGCATAAGAACCGTGTTGACTGTCATGTGAAATTAGGTGAAGGAAAGCTTTTGAGTCCCAAATCCTTAATGGGAGAAAACTAATGAGTTCCTATGGAAAAAATAAAGAACAGAAAAAAGGATGAAAAAGACATGTGTGGGTCACTGGTCACATGGTTACAGATATGTGAAGAGGCATATGGGCCCTCAAATCACGTCGTATTTGGTGGCTTTGTAAAGACTGGCTACCGTGCTGTAAAGCGTCAAAACATGAGCTCCATGTTAGCCTATAGGGAAAAACGGACAAAAAATGGACAGAACTCACGAACGTTTGAGCATGTCATAAACATGTAGACAAGCACCACACAGCACTATGGGGTGCATGTTTTAGAGTTGGAATAAAATTTCTAGCACAAAAACTGTAGGAGGAATAACAGTTAGAAAAAGTGTGTGGAATAAAAATTGAATGGCAATGTTTACTCGTCGCAATCACATAATTAGGGACGCTACTAACTTAACTAGTCTTTTAGTGTCTTACTGTAGCTTTAAAAGCAACTACATTTCTATAAATAGCATTTATATAAATAGATATAGAGTGATAAAAGGCTAGATTGTTATGAAGGTAAAAAATCTCTCCTTGAAATTGTATTTCTGCCCATCAGTGCACACCTGTTACATCACAGCATGCTCTTGTTAGCTGCGAGATGGAGTCCACCTTGGTGAAGATGGAAGCAAGTAGTGTAGTGTTGCTAGCTACCGTATTAAAACTCACGCTTGGTTCTAGCTTATCTACATTTATCATAAGTATCTTGTAGCTTGAAAAGCTACCATTTAAAAGTAGCTTCCCCAACACTGGTCCATTACCAAGCATGGAGACGTCAGCTGGAAGGGACTGTATTTAATCAGCATGTGATAGCGTCTCATATCTTTTGCTGCAATGGAATCGAATTGAAAATCGGCAGACGTTGAATCGTTGACATTTAATATTGTGTTGTGATGGAAGTAGTGATTTACATCCTTGGTACTGAGACGTGTCTGTTTTCCCCCACGGCATCAGACGAATCATTTACACAGCTGCCTCTCAGCCATTAAACCCGAATCGCCCAGCCGTTACACCCTGCACGTGTTTGCCTTCCTCAGAATAGCTCAGGTGAAGCAAAGTTCCAAGGTGGAGGAGTAGGTCACACTGCTCGGCTCGGTGTCGTGTATGCATGCTTGAGTAGCATTGTGGGCCGCTGTAGGCTAACACCATCATACGAGTGACCAAAGCTTATGAATTTTAATGTGGGCCGCTCTAGCTCTCTGCCATCTCTACCCAGGGACGTGCAGCAGGACGGTTACACAACACCGAGCCTTTAGTGCAACAACCGTCAACAAAGCGGCGTCAAGGAGCAGCTCTTAGCAGATGGTGTTGGGTTTCAGCTAAAGTGTGACTCTGCAACTTTTCTGTGGGGTTTGTTTTATGTGCGATGCTGAGCTTTTAGGTGAGGCGAGCAAGGCTTTGGATGCTGCTGTTGGCTCTGTGTGTGTGTGTGCGCACAAGTTAATGGTGTAGAACCTCTTATTTTAACACATATGAATCAATGTAAACCCTGATCATTAGAACAATATCAGCTTTTCTCCTATTAATAAATGAAACTAAATTAAATGAAACTCTGCAAAGAGACATTGAATATTCTGATGTAATAGAGGGAGAGAGAAAAAGAGGGAGCGGGAGCTAGGGCGGGAGGGAAGGAGGGAGGGGAAGTTGGGAGGAAAAGAGAACGAGTAATGGAGGGACAGAGGGAAAGTAAGAGAGAGGAGAGAAGGATCGGGAGAGAGGGTGAGAGGGTAAGGTGGGGAGGGCGTGCTAGAGAGTGAGAGTGAGGGAAGGAGAGAGGAGAGAGGGAACATATTTGCAAGGGGGGAGAGAGAGAGAGAAAGAGGGAGAAAGTGTGTGTGTGGCTCAGGGCGTTGTGATGATTTAGGGCCAGATGGTTGATTGTGGGTGAAGGTAGAGTGTGTCTATAAGTGTGCTCTAGTCATGCAGTTGTTTCTGTCTTGCTCTCTCATCTCGCCGCTTAAATGAAGTGTGAATTAATCTAAGTGACAGGCCACAGAATCCACTGAACACACACACACACACACAGTGTTAATGTGCCTTCTTTATCAGCATGTAATAGTTTTACATCTCTGCAACAATACAACTCTGTTCTGTCCTCCCCCCTCCCTCTCTCTCTCTCTCTCTCTCTCTCCCTCCCTCCCTCTCTCTCTACCTCTCTCTCCTTCTAAGTGCTGGCTCCCCTGTGATCACAGCTCTCTCTCACTCGCTCTTCCTCTCTCTGAGTGCTCACTCCTCTTCCTCCCTCTCTCCCTGTGGGTCCGCGGCTCTCTTCATTAACGTCGTCTCTTTTGCTGTTCCTTTCCTTACCCTTTTCCTTTCTCTTTGCATCCCTTTCCGCCGCTCTGCGCTGTGCTTGGAGCCCTATTGGAAGGTGCTGAATTCCTGCTCGGCCGCAAGGATTAAGTGGAGTGGGCACCTGGCAGGAGATCAGTGGTCCGGGTTTGCCAGGATCGGCTCACAGTGATTGAGGGGGATTGGAAGACTGGAGGAATCTTGGCCGGAGGGAGTGAGTGCACAACAGGGCCAGGGAGCCACCGGACGGCTTGTGTGTGTGTGTGTGTGTGTGTGTGTGCGTGTAATTTTTATGGGGTTGTGAGGTCCGGGCTGGTCCCTAAAAGAGAACACTATTGTCAATTTTTTAAACTATGATTTGATTAATTTTCATGGCTTTATGGGGACAGGTCTTGACGTGCAACCATGTCGCCATAAAGTCATAAAAATGGACAAATCATATTTTTCATATCTTTTAGCGGCTTGTATGGTCTGGGATGTCCCGTAGAAATGGGAAAAACAAGTTTTCCACTTTTTATGGCTTTCTATGGATGCCTTTCCAAGTGAGGACCAGTTTTCATGAAAAAAAAAAAAAAATTCAAAAATTCTGTCTTTTATTTGAAAAACTAAAAGAGCTCAAATGTTTGCCTTTACTTACTGAGATTAAGGTAAGGGTTGAGATTAGGTGTATCTTAAGTATTATTTACATCTAGTCATTATGGGAGTCAAGGTACCTCACACAGATTGTAATAGAGTGTGTGAGGTGTTGAGACCATATGCCTGGAGAAAGAAGTTGCTTAAAGAGCAGTTCTTACCCAAAATGTGGCCGGAGCGCTCGCCATCGACTTTCGTTTAATTTCACCTCGTTATAATCTACGTTAGCATCTTTGGGCGTATTTCCACTTGTGTGTTAGCGTGCTTTGGCTTAGCGAAGCGATTGAAGCAGATTCCGGAGGCTGATTGTGCTGGCAGCGGGGAGAGCGTGCCGCCCGTTTTCCGTGTGAACAGCCTTATGTTGGGCCTCTTTGGCTTTTAGCTGTCCTAATCAAATTCCTGTTATTTATTTATTTATTTCCTGCCTAAATCTGTACAGAAATGTTGTGACGCTTACGGGAAAGCTGGGTTTAAAGAGGAGTGCTCTTTTAGCGGTGTTACGTAGTGCGCTAACTTTTCGTCTCTCTCTCTTTCTCTCTTTTCAAACCCAGGTACTCTGGCATCTCGACATTTTCCGCAGAAGCTTCCGCCAACTGACCACGCACAAGTGCATGGAGGACTCGTGCATCTTCTGTGCTCTGAAGGTGAGTGCGGATCAGAAATCTTTGCCGTCGTCCTTTGGGCCAGAAGTGGCGAGTTCGGGGTGGGGTTAGTGCTGGCCGTAGTGGGTAAACGTGAACCCTGCTGGCATTTCTGGTGACGTTTCAACAGGGTTTTGTGAGGAAGAAAGGGACTGAGTGACGACCATGCTGCTCCAGAATTGAAATAACTTCTCATCATCATCAGTTCCACTACCACCACCACCACAGTCATTATCATCTGTCTTGTTCTCTCTCTATCTCTCCACGCCTCCTTCCCTGCTTCTGCCAGTATGTGGAGAGAGTGTCGTTTTTATTTTCCGCAGCGACGGAGGAAAACAGAAAGATGTATGAGGTGGGGAGCAAGAGGGAAAGAAGCATTTCATGTCTTTTATTTTTTGACTGATAATACCTTTTGTCTCGCAAACTCCTGTAGCAATCTTGCCTGCAAGCTAAATGCAGAAGCGCTATTTATGGGCCTCTCCTGCCTAAGAGAAGTCTAAAAGCTGACATATTTCTTTGAGCGATTCTAATTTTAGCATCCGCTCCGTGTTAAAAGGGCTTCCTCTTGTCATTTCTTACTTGGACATTTTGTTCCCGAAAATAACAAAAACACCAGCCAGGCTGCATCTTGTTTTTTTTTTGTTTTTTTTTCTCTCGCTTGGCTGGATAAAAAGGAAAGTAAATCGAGCTCACTGTAAAGTCTCAGATGGATAGAAGGCGTTTTTCATCTTTTCTCCCCTTGTTTTTCCCCTGATTTCTCTTTCGTGTCTGCGCTTCTGTTCCTCAGTTTGTCGGCGTATTGCAGACTCTCAGGTTCCCCAATCTTTTCTTGCTTTCTCAGCAGCTTGCCGTCCTCGTGTGTTGCCAGGGCTACCTGTTACCTTGGCTACTCCTTGGCCACGTTCACCCCGCTTTTTCTCCGCCCCCACTTGTTGCCACGAAGGCCCGCGTTTCTGTGGCCGTAATGTCTTTGAATGTGGAGAGCTCCAAGTTGCTGAGGGCTGCAAGATTCTGTGTTAGAGTGTTGTGGG
Organism: Distichodus sexfasciatus; assembly: GCA_032718565.1. Lineage (NCBI taxonomy): Eukaryota > Metazoa > Chordata > Actinopteri > Characiformes > Distichodontidae > Distichodus > Distichodus sexfasciatus. Next base: position 4,437,778 of record JAVGVS010000021.1, on the reverse strand, counting down.
GTCGGGAGACTCTGCAAGGCCACATTGCGAGGCATGACTGTGATTCAGAGGATGAGGCTGGAGAACAGCCTGTGGTGGCATATGAGATCAGCGGAGCCTTATGGAGCAGTGTGAGAGAACGAGGGAGTCTGCTGTTGGAGAAAGCTCTGCGAATCTCACGCTGGCAGGCTGGAGGAGGTTAACGTCGCGAGAAGCAGACTGTATCCCATACGGTTGTGCGGTTCGCCGTTTGTTTGCAAATGTGTGTGTTGGGGTGCAATGTGCATATTAAGGCTTATGTACATTTTTGACTAAACATGGCATGATACCACTTTTTTAATGTCGATACTATCACATTGCTGGGTAGGAACGGACGCAGATTGCAGGAGGGTCTTCGTGCATACATATTTATTTAGAGTGAAGGGCAGACAGGGATACAGGAAGGATGGGGCAGAGTGAACAAATACACAAAACAAGAACGCTAAGACAGGCTAACACATGTACTAAACAAAACCCTATGGCTAACTCGGGGAACAGGAACTGGAAAGACCACGGGGACCGGAACTATGACGAGGGGATAAGAAGGACGGGAACAGAACGGGACAACAACGTAATACTAACCTACGAGAACCTAATACTAATCTTAAGCTAACGGCTATGCTAACGCTATGCTAATGCTACTTGCTAAAGCTAAAGGGGAAAGGTCAATAGGAAGTGGCTATGCTAAACTACTTATGCTAATGGTGCAATGCTAATGGCTAATGCTAAGTGTGCTAAGCTAATGCTGAGTCTAACTGTCTACTGACGATCTAACAGATACTAACACAAAGCACATGACAAGACAAACTTGGTTCTTAGACGAAAACGGCAGACATCAGACGACAGACAGCAAATGGCAGACAAGGGCATGGTAGAGACTCAAGGTTACAAGGCAGGATCGGTAACGACACGAATATAGTGAGGGTGCACGGACAAAGACTGAAACAAAGGGCTGAACTTATATAGGGGCTGACTCATGACACATGACACAGACAGAAGGGGGAACAACCAATGGATTACACACAACTAGACACAAGGGGAGGAGCCGACACAACATAACCAAAAAAGGACATATACACAGCGTGAACCCTGAACCCAAGTGAACTATGTACAGAGTCTCTAGTGGCCCCTAGTGGCCGGCGGGGCCAACTGTCCTGGGGGAGACATGACAGATACCAATATTGTAAATTTGAATATCAGCTGATACCAGTACAAATCGGATACTGTCTCTAAGGCTTTTTAAACAGAAAATAATGCTTTAAAAATGTCTGAATATATTACTGAGATTATTCTGTGATGCTTAAGAAAATACTTGACTTAAATACTGTTTTCCTGACTAAAACAATGTAATAGTTATGAATATGCTAAATTATTTATTATTATTTAAATAACATCTCAAAAAATATTAGTTTAAACACAGTTCTGTAATTTTGTGACGGTCCCTAAGCAATGCCCGACACTACAACGACAAAAGCAAATCACATAACTATACTGTTTAATTTCCTTATCGTTTTAGGCTCCTTTAAGCTAAAGGAGCGTCTCAAAATTGCACAACTGATCAGGAACACAGAGCTTGCAAGCGAGAGCTTAAGGAAATTAAAAAGAATAATTGTGCAATTTATTTCTGGAGATGCAATGTGGTGTTTTGCTTGTTCTGAACGTTATCAAATCAATATGTAGGAATTAGAGCAAAAGACAATAACCAGCTTTAACGCAGTGCCACTTCTGATGCATAACCAATTGAACATGCACACATTTACACATCGGCTCCATAGTTTGGCCCAAACACATGACACAGACACCGATACCCGATCCAGCTATTTGAATCGATATTGGACCAATATCTGATTCATGTATCGGACCGGGCCTATCTTTATTTTTGACGCATGCAAAAATGCCAATACAGTTCTATGTTCTAGTGCATCTCATATTAGAATATTAGAATGTTTCCATCATTTGTCTTTGTCATTTTAATCCAAAACTGAAAACTTCCTATATGCTATGTTCATATTATCACTCACGGATACTGACTGTATGAATAATTTTTTTTTCCTCAATTGGACATTTCAGTTTTGTGAATTCTTTTTGATTGATCGTAGGTCATATTTCAGTAATTTGATTTACTGGATTTCTGGACTTTCAGCCATAATCATCAACTTAAACACAAGTACGCAACCAAAAAAGGTGTTTAAAATGCATATATTTCATTAAATTAGAAAATAAAACATTTTGAAAATATAATGTTTTTCCATTAAATTCTGTTTTTTTTTTAAAGAATTTCAAAATTAATGACCCCTCTTCATGACATTAAATTTTTTCGGATGCACTAGTAGTAGCAGGAAATTCATTTGTGTTCATGCATGTGAATATATGTGTGTGTTTGTGTGCAACATTGAAATTCATTGTTGTGATTGAATTGTGTTTCTCTCTCTCTCGCTCTCTCTCTTTCGTAATTAAGTGTGTGGGAGAGGTGCTGAGGCAGCAGGAATCAAGCAGGGGCTGTAGTCAGGGGTGTCACCGAGCTACACCATGACACATGCACACACACACACACACACCCACACACACACACCATGATTTATGAGTGTTCACTATGATTTGCCTCCCTGCTCTCTTGCTCACACTCCCTCCCTCCTTCTCTCTCTCCTCTCACTTGGTCCCTCTCATAGTGTCACACCCTCCCTCTCTCCTTCTCTCCCCTTCTCACATACCATAATAATCCTCTTTCCATGCATCAATAGCCGAAATTTCCATATTCTGTTTAAAAATAGAGCTTCTCCTTTGCAGTCTCACAATTTGGCTAAGAACCCGGCGCTTTGGGAGACGTGCGGAGTGAAGCTTTGACATAATCCTGGTCATTTGAAGCAGAAAGAAACTGACTGATACATATCACTGGGTTCAGTATGTCTAGGACAGTGGAACATAAAAAATAAGCCAGAGAAGATCACATAACAAATTTGTACTGAACTGAAGGTGAAGAGAATGCAGATCAAGGCCCAGTGCCGTCTCCTTACAACATATAGCACATGGGTTTTGTAACCATGAACACAGCACAGCACACCGTACACCACAACAAAATGTGACCTTTGCATTTGACTCATCAGTTAAGGAGTAGAGAGAAACTGTCAAGCAATGCCCTGGGAGCAGTGTTTGGGGACGGTACCTTGCTCATGAGTAGCTCCGTGGCACCTTTACCAGCCTGGGATTTGAACCGGCGACCTTCTGATCACAGGTCCAACTCCTGAACCATCATGCCACCAACTGCCCCTGACCTCTGCATTTCACCCATCCGTGAAGGAGCAGTGGACAGCTTTTTGACAGCGCCCAGGAGCGGTGCTTGGGGATAGTACCCTGCTCTTACGTACCTCAGTGGTACCTTTACCAGTAGGCAAGACAGACCCCAGACAGGGTAGTGTTTTCACTTCCTCCTTTAGCTTCACCTCCTTTGCCCCAGTGCAGCTCGGGTGTGCTGAGGCCCGCCAGTGACTTCCACCTCCCTAATGGAGGGCCGTTAGTGTCGGCTCATGAAGCCACAGCTTCGGCCGTCACGGCTGCCGCTCGCCAGCCGTCTTCTCAACGGGCACGTTATTGAAATTTAATGATCTAACACTCCTAATGTGCGACGCAATATGCTCTTCGCCGCAAACGGCAAATAAGTGAAGATTCGTGTCGCGTGTGTTTGTTTGGACGAGCTCTCGCCCAAGGAGCGTTGGCGTCGCTTGCTGAGATTCCATTTCTGACTGCTTCGGAGAGTTACAAAGCCGAGCTAGTTAGAGAGGTTGCTTCAAATAGCCGGGGGAAGAAGAGCTCCTCTTACAGCATCTTTGACTGATTTTTTTGGTCTCAGGATAGTTTCTCAGGTCTTACGGCAGCTCCCTCACTTTTACTAGTCTCAGGTTCGCTCTGATATTTATAATCATTAGCCATACAGTGAGACCCTTATTTGTAATATTTACAGTAATATAATCCTTGCTGATTAGGCAAAGCTAGAAAATATATTAAGTTAAAAAGTCATTTAGTCCAGACTACTGAAAGGAAATGGCAATATCTGGGGAGCAGGTGTGTATGTGTGTGTGTGTGTGTGTGTCATTGTGCAAATGAGTTGTAGTGCCAGTTCGTGTTGGACACCCATTTTAAAACTCCAAAGGGGTTATGTTATTTCATGTGTTATCGCTTTGTTGGCCAGATGGACCAGTCGTGCTGAAAGGTTACTGTGCCCCTTTTGACACTCTGTTCACAACGACCCACCTTTGAGACAGTTGTGAGTGAGTGAGTGATTATTTGTCATTGTGAACACACCACAGCACAGTACACAGAGCACCCTAATGAAATGTGACCTCTGTATTTGACCCGTCCGTGAAGGAGCAGTGGGCAGCTAACATGGACAACGCTTAGGGAATAATGCTTGGGGACGGTGCCTTGCTCATGAGTACCTTGGCGATACTTTTACCGAACTGGAATTTGAAGGGGTGACCTTCCAGTCAAGTGGTGAATGCCCTAACCGTTACGCTACCATCTACCATCTGCAGTTATTGAGTTGGTCCTGTGATCGTAGGGTCACTGGTTCAAGTCTCGGACCAGTAAAGCTACCACTGAAGTACTCATGAGCAAAGTATGCTGCCCTAGCACTGCTTCACGGGCACTGCCAAAGCTGCCCGCTGCTCCACTGGTCAAATGCTGAGGTCACATTCCATTGTGGTGCACTTTAATTTATTACTTGGAAAACTACTTTTAAACCATAGCCTTTCATTTTACAAGCTACTTTTAATTTAAAGTAGCTAAGCTATATCCCAGCTAAGTAGCTAAGTATCTAATTACCTAAAAGCTATTTCATGACAACAATTTCTTGCTTTTATGTTGGCCAAGGTGTACTCCTTCCTCCGACTCCATCTGGCAGCTGCCAGGAACATGCTGTGAGTCAGTGAGTCACAGTACACAGTAGCCTATTACATTCAGGCTCTACTGGTTCAGCACCAATCAGAAACATCTGGTAGTTGAAAATACTTGTGTTTGTGAAATAGAAAAATAAAAGTATTTTTGTAACGATATAATTTTTTGTGTCAAAGTTAATTAGGTTGTATATGTGTGATTTGCAGTAAGTTGGCCCATGTGCCTGTAGTTTTACTAAAGTTGGAGTCTCTGGGCTTTGGTTTTGTACTGACTTCCAGCCATTCTCAGATGCTGCAGCATTGGGAGAAGCGCACATACCGAACACACACACACACACACACATGCTTACACATTGTAACACAGACATTTTCTCAAAGCTGTTTCTGCTGTTTCTCCACCAGCGCCTAGTACCATGTGGATGTGTTCTTTGCCCAGTCCTTGGTTTATTTCCCTCTCCTTTGTTTTTCCAGCGGTTCCAGGAACCAACAGTGAAATTTCCTGGCTGTGCACCAGGAGCCATGTGAACAGGGGCCGGCTTAGCTGGCGCAGTACTGGCGGATTGCTGCTGCTCTCTTTCTGACTGTTTAGCGATTTGGCGGCAAAGTGATTTTTTTTTGAACGATCCACAGATTATTCCCTTGCGCCACATTTCTCCTAAGCGTAAGATCTTTCTTTTAAAAGTATCTTTAATAATATCATGTAAATACAGTGCCAATGCAGCCATGTGGAATACTGAACGGAACGCTCGTAACGAAGAAGCACAGGGATGCAGCACATCTACAATCGCAACAACAGCGAGCGAGCTTTAATGAGCCGTCTCTGTTTAACAGCACTGTCGTTCCGTAATGTGTTGAATGTGACAGCAGTAATGATTAACATTGATATTATGTAAATGCGGTCTAGCACATTTCCGTTGCTGGTTAGCCAAACTGTCATAGCACAGTCTGCCACTGCACAAATACGAGGACATTCCATTCTTTAATGTCCACACAAGGCTAAATTGCCGCCACCTTGTAAAGCCTTTGCTGATATCATTAAAAACTAGGCCGCCAGTCTGCTTGCGGTGTATTTAATAAGCCACATACTGAACGCTAGCAGATAAATGCCATCAAACGCACACAGTCACTCGTTGAGTGTTTTTATTAGAAACACCCACCTTGTAGGTCCACTCACCGCCTCTTTAATTAGGTGTGCCCACCTTGTTGGTTTATTTATGGACGTAAAGTTCAAGACGGTTGCACATCTGTTGCTGTGCACGATTTGCTGTAGACTTACTCACCCTCAACCTCTTTCAGTGCAAAAGCGCTGTGAAAAATAGCACGTTGATAAAGTGATAAGTGACTGCTTACGCAAACTGTGCACGGCACCAGATGGGCTATAGTCTCTGACTGTGTGGGAGTTTATAATAGGTAGAGGGTTCAGCGCGGTCAAGGAATGTATATGTGCCAGTTTTGTTTCACAATTCATGCCATGCATTTTCCGAATGTGGATCCATATGAAGTATTTTCTTATTTTGTGTTTATATTCGTCATGGATACTTGGATGGTGCTTTTTGTTTAAAGCTCAGATCCCACTTCCAGAGCTCCAGAGTTCTGGTGCAGTTGCAGACCTATGATAAAGCATAGCTTAGCCTTCCAGTTTCCAGTGGTGGTAATGCTGTTAAATTCAAAATAAAATTGCGATTTTATCCACTTTTCAATATATTTTTCACTTCTGGCTTTGAAAGCAATCAGATGGAAAATCTGCATTTGTTGTGTGCCACAAATGTCATTCATACGATGTTGGAGTGCTTCCTCCATCTCTCTAGCCCTCTCCATTCCTTTTGTAACTGCTGCACTCCAAACCTACTGTACATCTACATATATAGCATGTAGCTGACGCCCTTATCCAGAGTAACTTCCATTTTCCTAATTTCAGGTACAGTTTCCCTGAGAACCTCTTGGTGCTAATGCTAATTCTTGTGCTAATGGTGATAGTGTTGTAGGTAAGATTCCAACCTACTACCTCTTGGTCCAGAGGCGAACATCCCAAATACTAGACCACCACCAACACCTGGTTTAAACACCTACTTTAAAACAGTGGCAACCATATACAGTACCCAGTTCATTACAATAACATTTCACCCTGGCTATCCATTGTGTATGTTTTAAGAAATATAACAGGAATTTACACATACATAAATAAAGTTCATACAGCATTACAGTAGGCAGCATTTAAGTAAACATGTAAACACAGTAAGCAACATAATGACAATACAAACTCACAAAATTGATTTGTGCATGTTTGTGCAAAATGTATTTTAGTGCAAAGTAGTAAGTTAAAGTTTTAACGAGAATATGGACAAGGCAAAGACGGGTAGAAAATTTAATCTGTCCAAATTTGGCATTGCGGTGTGAAAACTGTCATTCACGTTGGTAGTGTTTGATTGCTCAGTTCTTTAGTGGTGGTAGTGAGTTGAGAAGCTTTTGTGGTGTCAGGCAGCTACTGTTCGAATGATGCTGAACCTTCTCCCAGCCGGGGGAGAGAACTGTGTGTGATGTTTACGCAGCGGATCCTGTGCTTCCTGTAAAGTTGAGAGATGGGTGGGAGAGAAATTTCACCCCGTATTCCTCCATGCTGTTCTCACGTTATGCTGCAGGGACTTTTGTTCATATTTCCATTAAGCCAGTTGTATCTTATATGTGTAACGTGTATTTATGATCCCCAGTGGCCGTGGTGATAAAAAGCTGTGTATAAACGCTGTCCTAGTAGTTACTGGAGTTACTGGATAGGAGTTTTTGTTGTGGTGGGCTCTGTCCTGCCTCTAGCTCTGAGCTCATGAGCAAAACCCCAAGTTGCCCCACACAGACTGTTTCTACAATTCAGAAATGTGTATTGCTTTGGATAAGAGCACTGATAAATGTTATTAATTTAATATGTATGAAATTGCCTCCCTAATAGACGTGGCCTGTTTTAGTTAGTTAAGAGTGAAAATTTGCTTTTGTTAAGTGTGTGTGTTCTCCGTGTCCTTGTGAGTTTGAGCAGTGCGCTGGATATGCGCTGATGCTGTGGACTGGTGACTTCTCTCTTTGAGTGCAGGTTAATGTTTCATTTCACAGGCAATGCCTCAGGGCCTGCAGCTGACAATGGAGCCCCTTGGTGGATTGTGTGTGTGTGTGTTTGTGTGTGTGTGTGTGTGTTTGTGTGTGTGTGTGCATGTGTAGGTATTTTGTGTGTCTCCTTTAGTGGGGTTCCAGCAGATGGTTTAGTTAGTCTAGCTCTTGGATCAGCAGATTGATTGTGTGCTTCTGTGAGACGCATTGTCCTGTAGAAAAGTGTCTTGCCCGCTGTGTCCTTAGCACTGGCACAGTCACTGTCCCTGTGCACCAGGAATACGGCTGTGTTTAATGTGTCAATGCAAGGTATAAATGTGACCCTCCACGGCAAAACCAGTCTGTTTTCCGAGAAAACGACCGTTTATGTTGCGTGGGGTAAAATTTTGGATTTTTTGTTTTTAGTGTTTTGAAACAGTGGAAGGTCTATACTGTACTGTTGTAATTTCGCCGAAAAACTTACCCTTTCCATCCTAAAAACGTGACTTTCTTGAGGCGAGGAATTCAATTCCAGCAGAATGTTAAAAGTTTCTGTTTTGACCGCTCTACTTCAATATTTACGGTAAAACCACTCGTTGACTAGCGTGAAGATATTTCTCTGGAATCCATCTTCGTCTCCCGAGTTCAGTTAATCTAACGCAGGTGGGCTATCCGTGTGGCTGTGAATGCAGCGTAGGCTACTGTAAATACGAACATAGCCGCGACCGCACCAAGCGTCTGTGAGTGCTATGGCGATAGTCAACTTCAAAGGCAGATTTCTCCGTTTCTCACTTTTAACTTTTTGAAAATTTGCGACAAGCGACTGGTTTTGCCGTGGAGGGTCACAAATGGTTCTTGCAATGCATTTATGACTGTATTAGTGGTTGCATTTACATTTACAGTTCATAATTCATCATTTAAATGATCATAATTTCCTTCAAGTCCTAATTACAGGGATAGTTTCCCTGGAGTAACTCAGAGCTGAGTGGTGGTAGTTCTGGTCGAGTCCAAAATATTAATAGATTGCGGCTTGTTTTACTAGTTTTTAAAGATCTCAATGGATTAGCACCTTCATATCTCGTAAAATGCCTTACTGAATGTGCTGCAAATTGTTGTTTAAGATCAGCAAGAGCTGCTTTACTGGAAATACCTAGAATGAAATATAAAATGGCAAATGGGGAAGCTGCTTTTGTTTTTATGCTCCAAAAATCTAACATACATTAATAATTAATATTCATCAGGTATCTAGAATTATTAGTTTTAAAAATCAGCCTAAAACATTGTCATTTACCTTAGCTTTTATCAAATAATTATTTTTTGTTTTACTAGCTTGTATGATTTCTTTTATATTGTCAAGCATCAAAGATTTTGACAAATAGGAGTTTGTTCTTTCATTCATTATCTGAACCTTATCTGAACTGGAGCCTGTCACAGGACTACGGGCACGAAGCGGGGACCAACTCTGGGCAGGTGCACACACACTCACACAACCTCATTCTCAGGGTGCTTTCACATATAGTCCACTTTAAAGGAACCAAACTCAGTCCTTTAGAAGTGGCCCAAAAAGTGGACCAAGAGAAAGGGAACTCAGTTCTTTTTATGTTCACACTGAGTTCATTTGAAAGGGGGTTCTCTTTCTGGTCCACTTCAGCTCAGATGGGGCCTCAGTCCTTTTTCTGTTCATACTTAATTCTTATGAAGCTCCCAGACCTGGAGACTGCTTTGCATTCTGGGTAGTTTTCACTTCGAACAAAAACTGTCGAAGCGAACCAAGAGCGCTTTGTGTTCATAAGGCACGAGTTAAACAAACCGTGCGCAGACTTAAAGTGAACCGGACTGAGACCACTTCCCGATGTGGTCTCAGTTCGTTTCGTATCAGAGGGGTCTGAGTTTGTTTCACATATATGTAAAAAATGCTGACTAATCAATCTGAGTTCGCTTTAAGGGCTGAAATGGACCAAGTGTGAAAACACCCTCAATCACACCTTACGGGACCAATTTAGGCTCTTCAATCAACCTATAGTGCATGCTTTTGGACTCTGGGAATATGTGAATCCATGTGAGCACACCAACTCCACACAGAAAGGTCGTATGGCCGACTCGGGTATCAATTCCAGGACCTTCTGGATGTGAGGCAGCTGCGCTAAGCACTGCACCACTGTGCCACCTATAAATAAGAGTTAATAATATAAAAATACAAACAAATTGTCTATCTTTTACTTTCTTGGGGCAGTTGGTAGTGTAACAGTTTGAGAGTTGATAGAGATGGGTCGCTAGGTCACGTCCTGGAGCAGTAAAGGTACCACTGAGGTACTCATGAGCAAGGTACCATTCCCAGGCACTGTTCCTCGTTTATGTGTGATTGTGTAACTTTATGACAAACCTCATAACATGCTTGTGTAATGATATGTATCACTTTTCCCAAGTTCTTGCCAGCAATTTACCAGGACTTGTGTAGGCTTGTAATCACACTGTTGATTTAGGCCCCCGTCCCAGTGGAGGTCCGGTTCTGGTGCTCTGCTGGTGTTGTGTTAGTCCACTCCTACAGGCTTGGAGGAAGTAGAGTGTAACCGCATTGAGCCTGGGGACTGATTGTTGGGGATGATGTATTTGCTTCACACACACACCAGACTTCCATTTGGCCCTTATCTATCCTGAGTATTTCATCAGCGGCTAGCAATAGGGAGGGAGGAGGAGAGATGGATGGAGGGAAAGTGGGATGGAGGGAGGAAAAGCTTGGGGAGTATGTAAGTGCAGGAGAGACACTGTATGTTTGAGAGGTGTGTGTGTCTGTGTGTGTGTGTATATATACTGTGTGTATATATATATCCGTGAGTGTGTGTGTGTGTGTGTGAGGGAGAAAACGGAAGAGTGAGCGGGAGAGAGAGAGGGAGGGACATTAAAACATGCCTGCAGGTGAAAATCAGCCCGGACTCTGCAGGACTCAGCGCTATGATTAGAGGATGGGGAGTGACAGAGTGGTGGAAATTTCCCCTCGTCCAGCTCCTTACTCTGTGAGGTAGCAACCCTTCTCCTTCTCTCCTTTTTCTCTCCCCCTCCCTTCTTTCCCTCTCTTCCTTCTCACCCTCCTCCCTCTATTCTTTCTGGCTCTCCTTGGCGCAGTGCTGCAGTCATCACACTGCATTACCTGTTCCGATGCCACCGGCACCCCATCTGCCCCCCTCTGGGGAACCCTCACCCACTGGCCCATCTTTATTCCCACACCAGGAACTCTATAGTGTCCGGACTGGGGTGTGTGTGTGTGTGTGTATTAATGTGTGTATTTGTCGAAGCTGGGTGCTGGATCTCTCCAATCTTGTCAAAAAATCCAAAGTACATTTGTTTCTGATATCTCAAAAGTTGTTGTTACTCTCACCATACTTTATTGTTTGTCAGTTTGTTACTGCCCCTTTTTCCCCCGAGTGTGTTCCATCTTTTGGCCATTGTTTCAAGGGTTCGATAGCGACACCCCTGCTAATGAACGCAGGAATGGATTATCCCTTGGTGCTTTTAGACTCGCTTTCTGTTTCACTGCGCTCAAACAATGGGCTGAAGTAACTATGCATTGTAGGCAAAGACTTGCCCTTCTGTAGAGAACAATTCAAGGGTGTTTCTGTTCTTTGTGAGTTGTGAAAGCACGCCTTTGCCTCAAGTAGAGGATGTAAATGTGTAACATTATTTAGAAGCATTACCTAGTAAACTATGTGTGGGCAAAACTATACGAGCGAAGTGAGAACGGATGCTCGTTAAGAGTAAATTTGAATCTGTAGACATTAGGAGAGCTATATGTGTGTGTGTATATGTATCTTATTCTGTTGTGTTTGTGTTGCAGAGCATCTTCGCCCAGTTCCAGTACAGCAGTGAGAAGGTGCTGCCGTCAGACGCCCTGCGCAGTGCGCTGGCCAAAACCTTCCAGGACGAGCAGCGCTTCCAACTGGGCATCATGGACGATGCAGCAGAGTGCTTTGTAAGACAATTTTCCTTTCCTCTCCACTCCTCTTTTATCCTCTTTTTTCTTACCTACTCTTCTTGTTTTCTGTTCATTTGTCTTCTCTCTTCACTTCTTGTTTCGTCTTGTCTCTTCTCTTCTCGTCTCTTCTCCTCACTTCTTTTCAGTTTTTCACTTCTGTCCCTTACTTATTCTCTATTATCGTGGACAATGCAGTGGAGTGCTTTGTAAGACTGTTTTCCTTCTCTCTCTACTCCTCTGATATCCTCTTTTACCATATCTGTTTGTTTCCTCTTCTATTCTCTTCTTTCTTCTTTCATTCTTTCACTTCTGTCCCGTACTTGTTCTTAGTTATCATGTATGGCACAGCAGAGTGCTCTGTAATACTTTATTTCCCCTTTACAACTCTCTCCTCCTTTGCTTTCATTCCTGTTTCTCTTCTTTTTACTCTTTACATTTCCTCTCCTTCTTTCCCCATCATTCCATCACTCTTATCCTTTTTCCATGTTCTCTCATCTTGCGATGCAGCACAAACACTTTTATAAAAGCCACGTTTTCCTGCCCTCTCCTTGTTTGCCTCTCCTTTGTCTTTCTTCTCTCCACACATTTTTTCACTTTACTACTTTTCTCTCCTCTTTTGTCTTTCTTCTCCTCCTCTGCTATTTTTCCCTTCTCCTCCCTTCACCTTTCTTCCACCCCCCTTCCCCTCTTCTCTTTGACTCTGCCCACCGTGATCTGAGGCTTAGCACATGATGTTCATGTTTGTATGGTTTGGTGTTTGTGAACATGGCCGCGATGCCGGCGGGGCTCGTGTAGGAGAACGGTGGGTATGTTTAAATGCTGTTGGGAGTCGGGGGAAGTTAAACTCCTCGATATTTAACTCGGCTGGGGATTTAGCAGCTAGTTAGCAGGTGATGCCTTTTTATAGGCACAGAGTGTAATTAGGGTTCTTGACACTTGAAGCAACCGGTTGTTTTGCTGTGTTTTGGCTAGAAAGTTTCATATCTAACTTTCTTTAACACCATCTATTCACCTGGATGTAGTAAGGAATCGCATAGTTGAAGCACATACTATGTATTAAAGTAAAACATTGTTTTGTGAGATAAAAAAGTTATTAGGGGTCCAAGTGCTAGTTTCCTTCCTTATTATTATTATTATTATTATTATTATTATTATTATTATTATATACATTATGTAAGTAGCTGCATCTCCAGTGGTGCTAAAAATGCTACATGCTGTAAATTTATGCAGTCTGATTCACTGAGGCACTTATTATACAATGCTGCTATTTCAACGATATGGCATGCTAAAAATGCCTAATAAATTTGTGCAGTCTAGAACAGTGTCGAGAAAGCTGAACTTGTCAGGTAAGTAGATGGTATGCTGCTTAGCATTTAATGAGAAGTGTAATGGGGGCGCCACAAATGCTGCATAAATTTACGCGGTCTGATTCACTGACTTCTTTCTTTGATGCTTATCTCAAAAGCCGTAAGTCTGATTAGGCTAATTTGGTATAAACAATCAGAACTAAGATATGGAAGAGGGAAATACGTTCTAACTCCTTATGTCTTGATATGATTAATGTAGTTACGTGGTTTTATCCTATGCAGAAACATCAGCATCAGCAGTATATGCCTGTTGCATGTCGTCATAGAGCTTTTTTGTGATTTTTTGACTTCTGACTCACTGACTGCTTTCTTTAACGCTTACTACATCAGCTGCTATTGTGCTGCTTTTTGGGACTTTTGTTTGGGCCCCTTTAATTGCCTTTTGCAACTATATTTCTTAGTTGTATTTGATTATTTCTCCTCACATTGTAGCTTCTAGTGTGGTGTTTGCAAAGTGAGCATTATGCCTGGCTAAACACATTTTACCCGTTAGATATATGTGCTAGTATAAGTGTCACAAGCTTTAATTGGTTAAAAAGACTCAGTGGACTTCTCTCAATAATTGAATTGATCAGCTGCTTCTGTTAGTTTTAGCAAGCGGCGTGTGATGAGCTTTGATAGAGCGCAGTACCTTGCTATCAGTCTTGCCTCCAGAACGCTGTCCACTCTTCCAATCCACAAACCGTGATTATTTCCCCATACTTGATTAAGGCGCATGGATTCTGTTTATCCAACCTTTATGGCCTTAAAGGGCACCCTGCTTAAACATCAATACAGATAATTGCTTTTAAGCAAATAAGCAATTGAGCGATCCTCAGGGCCCAGCTGCCAGCCATCCAATCAAGATAGCTGGGGGAGAGAAAGCCTCTGATTGGCTCCGTCTTAACTACCCATTTATATGCAGCCGTTACTGTATATGTCAGTACTTTTCCCACTATAGATCTTGAAAAGGCAGCAGCGCTTTCCCTCACCATGTCACAAAAGACGACATCATCAAGGTGTTATTTAGTCCAATTAGCAGCTCTCCGGGCTAGCCTCCTGTAGATCCCAGCCGCCCACGCCGGCACGCCGACTCAATATTTTTACCTGAGAGCTGCTGAATCTGGCTGCTGCCGTGAATTTGGTCTTTATTTGACTGTCTTTATGAGGAAAAAGATGGGCAGAGCCAGTTACTGTCATACCTCTTCCCTGGCGCGGTGTTTCAGATAGCGCTACCCCCCCAGGAAACCCAGCACACACAGCTGCGCTGGTGCCTCATTTCCGCTGCACTCGTCTCCTCGCACTCCACACATCTGCACTGCTGCGGATGAGAGAACGCCGGTGTTGCCTGAGCAGGAAATGACACGCACTATAGGTACTGATGGCGCTATTTTTCATATGCGTGTAAGGGCGAATCCTTCTAAGAAAAAGCATGGAGAAGTAGAGACGCAGAGTATGTCATTTCAGCGTGGTTACTGTGATATGCACATACACAGTAGTAAGAAGGCAGGACGTGTAACGTCAAGTAAAGTAAAATATATTCAATTTATTCATGCTACAACTTTTTTTTGCTGCTCCATAATACAAAAAAGAAAAACTCAGCTTACTCCTCATTTTTCCATGACTCATCCACAAGAGAAGTCTTGATATAACCCAAATTATTCAGATTTATGATCCTTGAATTGAGTTCAAGAATGGATGGTTCACACACAAAAAAGTCTTCAGAGGAAAAAAGCGGTTTTTCATCTTTTTTTTCAAAAACCAGATTCACCCAATAAACCCTACTATTGGATATAACTACACTTTATGACTTAAACTTTTGAGTACTGCATATCTCCCCTAACCATTAGACTTGTTAACACAGGTGTATTCCAGACCTGTGATCTAAGATGCATAAACATTTGTAAAATAATTTGTTGTTCTGAAGAGTAATTCAACCTTTGATGTTGTCAATAGGATGCCACCATTGAAATTTCTTTCCCTTGCTAGATATTTCATTATGGACTGTATATTATTGCAAAGTGGAAGTGTTAAGGAACACACAGAAACCAGCCACAATACGACAAACCACACAAAGTAATAGATGACAAGACGAGTGTAAATATGAGCAACGTTCAATTGACTCTGCAGTAACTGCAGTAACTCTCATACATCACTGTAAAAAGATTTGATTGATTATTCATGTTAACATACTTCTTTCATTTAATTCTTATTATAACAGTAATCACTGAAATTTCATCTTTTAATCTCTTAATTCTTCTAAACCTTCAACTTAGTTCAATGGAATACAAATGTAAACCTGTAAGTTGTAACTACTGCTATAAGCTAAGAGTGAATGTTAATGAGCCACATAAACATTGAATTTCCAAAATTTGATTCAGCCTAAAAAGCCAGATATGTTCAATAGCTGCCTTAAAGTTTTAGGTAAAATCACATTGTATATCCTAATTATTTTAACTTATTTTAAGTCTAGTTTTACCTATGTGTTGCTCGCTGTAGGAATTCCTTGTTAGGTGTTTTATTTAAAACATTTTTTAACACTGCAAAGAACAAAGAACAAGGAACAAAGAACAAATAAGGCACATAGACTAAAAAATATATAAACAGAATATAAACTATACACTTTAAACTAGAAGTGGAATATAAAATGCAAACTTTAAAACAGAAGTAGAAAAAGAGACAGTTAGGATGCAGTACCTAAAGTACAATTATGGTCTTGGAGTTGTCTTTACACTGAATGTGCATGAGGTCAGTAACACTAATATGAAAAATTCTATACAGTCTATGAAATAAAACAGTAATGTTAGTGCATGACATTTTTGACAAGACTATTTTACATTGTATAGCAGTAGTTGCGGCCAGTTCAAGATGAAACGACATGTTAAATGTGGTCCACAACATTTGTTATGAGAGCGAAAGTTATCATTGGCATCATTGCGTAGTTTGAATATGTGCTGCTCAAACACTGCTTTTCTGTCTTACACTTATGGGTTAAATGCAGAGAATGCAATTTGGAGAGATGCACTGTCTGTTGTATTGTGTTTATTATTACGCATAGTGCCACTGGAGCAAGGTCAATATAGAACTGGTCACCAACATTTCTTATGTTGGTTAAATACAGTAATATTGTTTTTTCCTGGACTACCTTGAGGAGATGGCCACCTAATATAAGCACTGATTATTGGACTACAATTAATTAAATTACAATTTAATTCTAGCAGTTGGGCTACTGCACAAAGTTGCTAGGAGTTTCCCATAGGAAAATTTTACTGCTCAAACTTCGATCATTCATAGCTCTAATTGTGATTTAGGGCTGGGCGATATATCGAGTTTTAAAATATATCTATATATTTTCATGCGAGATATATAGGATTACATTAATATCGTTTATATCGATATAGTTTATTTTGCGGTAAAATTAAACTAAATCGCAAGTGCAAATGTGAAACTCGAGAGCACAAAATTAAGAGTCGAGTGGCGTGGTTGTGATAATATTGCGTGCAAACTATATTTTTTCTCCCTCAAAAGTCTTTTTTCTTCTCGATGTGTTAAATGGCCTTGCGCGCAAAGTAGATTACCGAAGATGATGGAGGAAGAGGAACAGCGTAAGGTAGGTTTAAACGTGTTATAGTTTATCGACCATATAATAATAATTTAATAGTTAGGGTCTTTACACGTTTAATAAGATGCAATCACGGCGAGGCCATTGAACACACATCGAGAGGAAAAAGTCATTCATGAGAAAGTTAAAGTTAACAAGTCTTTTGAAACAAGCCAGAAATAAGCGAAATGTCTCTACAAAATAACTCCAAAACAAGTTACCTTTTTGTGTATGTTCCCAAAATAACTACAAGTTTATAAACGTTTTATCGGAAAATCCCTCAAAATGCCTCCGCCCAATATACGAATTTGGCGACACTACAACTGGCCAATGGCAGCATGAATTAAATCATAGCTGATGTAACTACCCAATTAGCGTCGTGAATCTTTCGGGGAGGTTCACTACTCCTGCCAATTTATAGCATCCGCTTGAGAACCAATTCGCGTAGCTTTTTTATCAATCCACTGCAGACAGGAGACACTTATAAATTCTATTTTTTTGTAGTTCTTCAGATTGTTTTTATTATTGTAAATTAAAACTACTTTTTATATTCTCACTTTAATTTTGGTATTTTTTCAGAAAACTTTTTTGACACCATATAAAGAATGTCACAAATAAAGGCTCAATTCAATTCATTCAATTCAAACACAAACATCAAGTTCCTCATGATTTATTGTGGGTAAATTAATTAATCAATAAGCAATTTTACACTGTTGCATGGTAACTGGATAACCAAGGAGAAATCAACTGTAAATAAAATGATGGATATAAATAAGAGCAAATAATGATAGTTTATTTTATCACCGCATAAAAATGCAAAGTGAGCGAACAAAAGAAAAATTCTAAATCAAATCAATATTTGGTGTTTGTTTGAACAAGAAGTCTTGGAAGTGATGGTACGGCCCCCACAGAGCCCTGATCTCAACATCATCGAGTGTGTCTGATTACAGAAGAGACACAAGGATGTGAGGAAGTCTACATCCACAGAAGATCTGTGGTTAGTTCTCCAAGATGTTTGGAACAACCTACCAGCTGAGTTCCTTCACCTAGAAGAATCTGATGCTGTTTTGAAGGCAAAGGGTGGTCACACCAAATATTGATTTGATTTAGATTTTTCTTTTGTTCATTAACTGCATTTTGTTGACTGATGAACATAAATGATTAATACTTCCATTTTTGAAAGCATTCTTTGTTTACAGCATTTTTTCCACACCTGCCTAAAACTTTTGCACAGTACTATATATATATATATATATATTTTTTATTTTTTTTTTTTGCTAAATGAGCACAACTTGTCCTTGTACTCTTATTGTTGTCTAGGAGAAACTACTGAGTTAGTAAAGAGATCTCTTTTTTAGTTTTCCTTTCCTATGGGTTGCCCCGTAATCGGAAGGTCGCTGATTCAAATCCCGGACTGTTAGAAGTACCAATGAGGTACTCATGAGCAAGATACCGTCCCCAAGCATTGCTCGTCAGCTGCCCACTGCTCCTTCCTTGATGGATCAAATGCAGAGCTCACATTTCATTGTGGTGTGCTGTGGTGTGTTCACAGTGAAAAATAGTCACTCACTTTCACTTAAGTAGGGAGGAAAAGACATTGCCGTGAACATGAATTTTCGGAGTGCAGTTGGGACAGCAGGGTTGTAATGAGTAACATGAATCTTGCACAAAGTCTAACTGCTGTGTTTGTGACTTTTAAATTGCACCCACGAAAATATGCTAATACATATCAATGAAACTAATGAGCACTTTTAGCAGGTGTTATGTGCTTAGGGCAGGATAATCTTGCGGGTGTGTGGTAGGCATGAAATGGGAGGAGAGAGATCAAGAGAATGGAGTGATATATAGGTTCCCCTTTTAGATGAATTCCCCTCCCCCTTTCCTATTTTTTTCCCTCTTTCTCCTGCTCTCCATCTCTCTCCTCACCAGCCTGTAGCTGTGTGTCAGGAACTAGTTGTGTGATCGATTGATTTTAAATCTGCTCAGCCAGGGAATCAAAATGGCTCTGATGAAAAATAGATGTGTTCTTTTCCCTTGATCAGATTAACGTGAAGTTATAGCTGACAGTGAAAAATGAATAAATGGCGCAGACCGCACAACTTGACACAATACACAACTAACTCACACATTGAACTCCAGAGGCAAGATAGAAAACATCTGAAACATCCCAGCTAGTGAAGTCAGGCAGGCATATACTGCACACACACTCATACACACATACACAATCTGAGAGACTGAAATATGAAATGTCTTTTGCTTCTAGGAGAACCTCCTAATGCGTATTCACTTTCACATCTCCGATGAGACGAAGGAAGACATCTGCACAGCCAAGCACTGCATTCCTCACCAAAAGTTTGCCATGACGCTATTTGAACAGGTCAGTAACGGCTGCATGAAGATGCCTTCTGTGTCTCTCACTTTTACTGCTCCAATTAGACATAACAAACATAGTATTTACAAGTTTGCCACTGCAGTCATTTAATTAAAGTTTGGGTTTTGGATTGACACTGTTTCCATGTGTGTATTTGGCCCATTTTTGGTGTTGTAGTGATTGTGGAAAGACATTGGTTTAAGCCAGAATTTGGTTCATGAACTGGAACAGTCTAGTAAAGACTGAAAAAGATTGAAAGAAGTAGTCTAGTGGTAAGGAAGTCACTGTTGTGATCAGATGGGTGTTTAAATCCAGACCGGTAAAGGGGGATCACAAGGTTCCAAACCCAGTCACAGCTTCCTGGGTGCGGCCTACGTAGCTGCGCAGTTGTCCTGTATGGTGAATGGGTTAAATACAGAAGCCACATTTTGTTAGGGTAGTGATAGTGTAACGGTTAAGGAGCTGCCCCCATGATCGGATGGTCGCCGGTTCAAATCCCAGACCTGTCAAGGTATCAATGAGGTGCTCAGGAGCAAGTTTCTGTTCCCAAGCACTGCTCCCCGGGTACTGCCATCTGACCGCTGCTCCTTCATGGATGGTCAAACACCGAGGTCACATTTAGTTTTGATGCACTGCGTGCGGTGCTGTGGTGTGTTCACAGTGACAACCACATATTTCACAAGTCCACCCATTTATGGATCATTTGTTTATGAATCGCATATACACAGATCAGCCATAACATTATGACCCCCTAATATTGAGTAGGTCTGCAGCTAGGCAGCCTCATAAGCAACTAACTGCGATGAACTGTGCATTGTCACAGCTTTCAGTCAGAACTAGCATTAACATTTTTGGAATTATGGCAGTTTTTCTTTGAGAACAGAAAACATAGATGACAGTGTCACCGCTTCACAAGTTTTACTTGAAATATCCCACAAGAGCTGCCGTTTTGGAAATGCCCATAACCAGTCTTCTAGTCGTAACAATTTGGTCCTTGTCAGAGTCACTCGAATCCTTGCCCATGTTTTATGTTTTCAGCTTCAACGAAAAAATGTCCACTTCCTACGTACTAAATCTCACTCACTGCCAGCTGTCGTAGTAACAATCAATGTTGTACACGTCACCTGTCAGAATGTTGTGTTATATTATGGCTGATTGGTATGTTCCTTTATGGCAAATTTGTGTGCCTTTAATGTTCAATTTATGCAGATGTATATGAATTTTGCTGTATGGATTTATACTTTTTTGCTTTTTGCATGTCCTGCAGTGTGTGTGCAATAGTTGTGGAGCTACATCGGACCCTCTCCCCTTCATCCAGATGGTACACTACATCTCTACTACATCCCTTTGGTAAGTGGGCTTCTGTGTTGTCAAAATCTAGTCTGAGCAGGTCAGTCCCTGTTGTGGAGTTGGACTGCCAAGTTAAAACTTTATGAGCCGGAGTGAGCACTATGCAGCAGAATAGACGCCTGCATTAGAGTGCAGCAGGTGGGAGGGTGGAGTGAGAGAGTCCAGCACATGTCCCACACACACACACACACACACACACATACACCTGTAGAACTGAAATAAAGTTCTATATCACAGGTTGAAAGCTGTCATTGCACAAATGAGAAAGGTGGAAAGCCATCCACTAGAGCAATAGCAGGGAGGTTTCAGCTAGAAGGACTCTCGCTTTAATCCTACAGCACCTAGTGCATCCTTACCTCTCAGTTCTGCACACGAACACATTCTTTTCGCTCTCTCATTCAGTCAGTCATCTGCTCTGCCACTTTTATATCTCCATTTACTCTTTCTATTGATGCGCTCTCTCTATCGCTGCCTCACTCTCTTCCCTCTCTATCTCTTCCTCTTTCACTCGCTCTGTCACTTGGCCAGAGCTGCACCTAAATGAGGCTGTTATCTGGCATTATGTTGCTGACTACGAGCAACGCAGTCCCAGTGAAGCACGCACACACACACACACACATACTCACACACACATTTACTTCACTATATTTTTGAGGACATTCGAAAGACATGATGTCTGTAGCTAAAAAATCATTTGCCTGCCCCTTAACTCTCACCATAACAACACCTCATTGGTGAAAATGTCTATTTGCTTTAAAACAAAAGCAAAAACTGAATTGGGACACCATTTTCCAGCCCAAAAGGAAGGTCCATCCCCAATCTGCAGACTTTGAGCCAAAAAATTTGTCCCCAAATGAAGTCTATGTCAGAAACACACACACACACACACACACACACCATTCCCATAATTACAAAATCTAAATCTGTACTTGATTGCTAGAAAATTATTGGGTATAAATAACTATACTTCTATCTAAAACTCTCCTTAAGCTCAGAAACCAAAAGCAAATCTTTTTCTCTTTTAGTTTTTAATAAATTGAAGGATTTCTCTATTTCATTCCTTATTAGGTCCTGTCTTCACATACAAAAATGTCCTTACAGCCAAAAAACCCCTGACGAATCTTAGGTTTTTCTATGTTTTAGGGATAGATCAGCTAGATCTCACTAAACACACCTCAACACAATACAAAAATTAATTTCAGTTCAATTCAATTGTATTTATATATCGCTTATGTACATTGTCACAAAGTGCAACAAGCAAGCCTGAAACTCCCTCTAGCAGGAAGAAACCTTGAGAAGAACCAAGACTCGACAGGGGGCTCCATCCTTCTCCGGGGTGTTTAAACATTTAATACACAAGATATAATATTAATTTAGCATTTAAAGTGTTCAAAAATGTCCCAGCTGGTTCCAGATGATGGATTCTCTAATTTAATACACGTTAACATTATTTCAATATTAAATTAGCATTCGGTTAAAATCCATTGAGTCCGAAAAGAAGAAGACAGAAAAGAGAGTTAGTGCTCTATATCTAAACTCTGGCAGGGCACACATACGAAAGGTTGCCCTGCTACAGACTAAGGCCCAATCCCATTTCTCCTCCCTTAGCCCTACCACTCGATTTCGAGGGCCCTCCCTTTCGAAGTTGACTTCACAGATCGTAGCCACAAGGGGTAGGGCTTGAAGTCTTTACCTAGGAATCGGGACACCACGCGCTTACGTCAGAAAACAATCGGAGTTTCCCAAAAGTGTCGTAGCCAAAAAACTACATAAAAAGGACTTTGAACGCTCTCTCTCTCTGAATAATACGTTCTTATTTTTTCGATGGTTTTGTGAAACTCACCCCTGCTCGGTTCTTTTTCTATAAATACTACAGAGATACTGCTCTGTCTCTACGCACAGAATTAGCGATTTTCAGAAAATTGTTTTTGAAAAGTTCAACCTCATACTCCGTTACACTTACATTAAACTAAGATATTCAGCTAAAATTTGATTTTTTTGCAAGCGCATTTATAAAGATGTACTTACATTTATGAACTTCTTTCCCCACACCGCTAACCATCTTTTCTTTTCTTGATTGTGTATTGCAATGTATTGTGGGAATTTTCTTCTTTCACTCAGTTTTGAGTCAGCATCTAAAAAATCTCAGTTTCGAGGGCTATCTTGAGGGCTGAGCACCACTACCCCTCGTGGCTAAAAAGAAATGGGACAACACTTCCCTACGCGGGTACGCGCAAAACGGAGGGGTAGGACTAAGTGGGGGTATTGGGATTGGGCCCAAGAGGCCCTAGATTCAAGTCTGACTCTATATTAAAGCCAGCACTGCCACATGAGGCCCCTGATCAAGACCCTTAACCCCAAGTTGCTCCAAGGAGACTAACTGTAATAAGAAAATGGAAGTGTCTGTATAAAAATGTCTAATAAATGCAGTAAATGGAAATGTGACACCAGGATTAAGCTGACACTAGCTAACATAAATGTATTCCAGTCCAGGTTATTTGTAAATTACCTGGACTGGAATACATTTAATAGGTTGGGCTGAGCATGTTTTACTAGAGTGCTTGTTGGATAGTCAGACAGAGGATTCCCACAAACACACGTACCTGATCTTACAGCATCTACGCTTGCATTCCTGGATCAGTGAACCAGAAAACCTGATTTTTTTGGCCACAGATTGCTGTTTTGTCTGCTGTTATGCAGTAATAACAGACATCATGTTTTATTGACCCATTTTTCTACTGTATAACCTCCCCGGGTTTTATATGAAAAGGCCAGGGTGCAGTTAGAAGTCAAGCAATCTCAAAAACCCTTCTCCATTTCTGCCCAGGTGGACCGTGTTGGCCTCAGTGGTGGTGATGGAGGTTAAAAGTCTCAATCACATAAAAAGAAACCAAGTGATCTGTTGAGAGAAGCTTTAAAAGCTTTTTATTTGAGAAGCTTCATCTCTTGACCTCCATAGCAGACATGAGCAGCAGTAAAACTCAATTTAGCTGGAGAAGACTGCTGGCCGGGAGAGGTGCCTACTGTCTGCTGGGCTTGGAGTTGCGGCACACTAACAAACACTCAAGCACGCACAGTCTCTCTCACACACACATACACGCATTGCAGTAGATCCCGTGTCCGGCCGCGTGGCTGTGTGGCAGTGAGCGATAGTACAGAGTGTTCCATCCCTCCTGTGTGCTAGATGCCTGTTCCCCTGCTTCCCGCCTCGGATGATCGCTCATGAGGCTCAGTGGGCACACACACACACATACAGACACACACACCCAAACACATAGTTGCATCTTATCTTGCTCTTGCATTGATTTCCATAAAATCTAGATTAATATAACGCTACAGCAACACCTAACCCTGAGCAAACCTAAGCAAACTTTTCACTCTGTAACTTTCTCAAATATAGGCTGGAACTTTTCCATAACTTTACTACACTCTTTATTAGAAACTTCTTTACCATACTCTTTATGATGACTCACCACAAAAATGTCTTCACAAAGCAACAAAAATCTGAGTTCTGAGGTTTTCCTGTCATTTCATTTCCGAGGTTAGTCAGGCTCCTAAAATCCTAAACACACACAGTGAGTTTTATTTCATGTGGATTTTATTTACTATGCATATCTTCAATGGGGCCTCAGTCCTTTTTCTGTTCATACTTAATTCTTATGGAGCTCTCAGACCTTTACTTCTTTGCATTTTGGGTAGTTTTCACTTCAAACGGAAAAAGTCGAAACAAACCAGGAGCGCTTTGTGTTCATTAGGCGCGAGTTAAATGAACCGTGCCGCGGACTTAAAGTGAACCAGACTGACACCACCTCCCAGTGTGATCTCAGTTCAGTTTGTTTCACAGGGGTCTGAGTTTGTTTGCCGTGTTCTCATATATACGTGAAAAATGCTGACTAATCGGTCTGAGTTCACTTTAAGGGCTGAAACGGACCAAGTGTAAAAACAACCTTAAAGGCCTGAATAAAAGGCAACTGGACTTTTTTTTTTCTTGAAATCTTTTTCGTCTTCAAGAGATTGAAAAATAATTCCAGTTGCCTTCGATTTAAGCCTTTAAGATTATCGTATTCTGGAGAATATGATAAATCTGAAGACAAGTTTCTCAGAGAATGATTAAGTCTGTCTTGGAATTTCAGTGGTGAATCTCCATTGTACCTGCAAATAAGTTTAAGACTAGGCTTAACTCCAGAAACCAGCTCATAGTGTTTCCGGCCTTGAGAAGAGTATAGGATGTTTAAAATGCACAATGAAACTGAATACTAAATAACACTGTCTTGCCATGCCTGATGGTCCAAACATTTCTGCATTTAGATGGATAGAGCTTTTGAAGTGTGATGGCCAGAATGTGTAGAGGTGCTGAGCGAGGTTGGAGGCAGTGTGGACAAGATCAGGAGAATTATTTGTCACCTTGACTCAGTCAACCTATATCAGCTCCAATGGGTGTGACATTTTACAAAATAAAAGGTATAAACTGCTGCACTTTGTTCTTAAAAGCTCACTCTCCAGAAAGACTAATGTGGCGAACAGTGAACGAAGTGCTTGTGATGTGATTAGCAGCCATGCTACTTGCCCCATTGACTTTCATTACAGTTTACCTACATTAAGCATTGCAGCCCAGCTTTGGGATTTGTTCCATTGGCTTTAATTATTTGTGAGTCACATTAATGTTTGTAGGTGTATTATCCATTGATGAATTCATCCATTACAGTAAGAGCTTGTGCCTGTGAAACAGAGAGAGAGTTACTCTTATTTCTTTTCTGGCACATGACAAATAATTCTTGATTGTCACCGTGTTTTACTCTAAGAATGCTGATAATTCTTGAATTCATGTGTCAAAGTGTGTCTTAAATTACAAACTGGACTAGATGATGGAAGAAGAGATGATGCCTCTCAGCATGATTCACATTTTCTAAGGTTAATACAGACTTGATTAAAGAATGTGTGATCTCAACCGGCACATGACACCAGAGCTCTTAAAATGTCATTATATGGCAGACTAAATGGCACAGTTTCTAACTGCCACACGCTCATTTCAGGACATAACACAGTGCGACTGCACACTGCAATTTTTAACAGTCATTGTTTAAACAAGCTCAAATGCACATATAGAACAAGTATATGATTGTACTGTTTATTTTTAGGCATTTCATATTTTTTCCAATACCTACATAAGCATATTCTTACTACCTTTCATTTAACCTATTTGCCTAATTTTAGTTTATTTTAAGTGACTTGCACAGACTCAGGAGTGTACCAGGTTTTTTTTAATTTTATTTCACTGCCTATTCTTCTTGTATTTAGCAAATAAACAATCTTGAATCTTGCATCATAATGCAAAAGCAACAGCTTTACTAAACAAGTTTGTAAGCACTTCTGGTTGTGTTGAAAAGCTTTTGTGCACAGTTTTCCCTGGTGTACAAGTATTTGTTTTATGTGCTTATGTAGTAATGTATAATTTATGTGAGGATTAGATCCATAAATATAAATCCAGCAATAACTGCATTAATGTACATACACATTTCCCAGTTGAATAATTAAGCACAGTCCTGTTTATATGAATATTTCATTTTAAACAATGTGATTTTATTTGCAACGCTTCTAATTTCAGGGTTAATTGGTGTTCTTTGTGAACAGAAGTGCACTAGGCAATGTAGGACAGAGGCGGCTGGGGTTTGACCCGTCTAAGTGATTGGAGCCAGAGTGTGTGTGTATGTTTGTGTGCAAACGCTGTTGAACCCTCGGGGGCTTGTCTCGGCACATTTCCGCTCTCTCATCAGGGCTCGGTTGACAGCCGGGGCAGCTCTGGAGATATTATTCTGAACCGCTGAGATACGACCGCGCAATTCTTAGAGAAACATTAGCCAAAAAAAGAGCTGTGATCTGTGCCGAGGCCTGCGGCTCCCGTCCTACAGCAGGTGATGTGGAGATGGATTATAGATGAGGCACGGTTTTAAAACCTCCTCTCATGCCTTCCGGGGAACACTAATCTAGTGGAGCGAAAAAGTCTCTGTTCTTCTTCATGAGGACTCCATATAGACGTGAAGTTACATTTGACACCTGCGGTGAAGGTTTTATTACGTAATCCTGGGCTGTGAATGGTGATTTGAATGGTGATGGTGTTATTGGCAGATTTATTCAATATTAAATGCTGCTGTCTTCTCATTTAGGCACATGGGTGTGTAGTGGTCAATAGCAGCTGTAAATGAGATGCTAAGTGCTTACTAAAACTGATAAATGTGTAGTATAATCATTGGATCACTTTGAATTTATTGTGGGTTTTTTTTATTATTGTGCTTAAAAAGTCAGAAATGTGACTAACAATGGTTATTGGAAAATGCTAATTGGAAGTTTCAGCCTAAGTCAGCAGTGCTCCTTTAAAATTTGTGTGCGCATCATGGAAGGTGCTCATTATAGAAGGTTTAGTAAGACTCAGAGTGCTTCTAGTCATTAAGAAGTGTGTGTGTGTGTGTGTGTGTCTTCACACATCTGCTGCAGTAACCAGGCTGTGAGGATGCTTGAGTGCAGAGAAAAACCAACACCAGACATGTTTGGGGAGCTCCTCCGTAATGCCAGCACCATGGGAGACCTACGCAACTGCCCGGTGAGCACACACTCCCACACAAACACAAAAACACACATACATACACACTTACGCCTATGCACACTTGCATTGCTCTCTGTAATTTTCCATTGACTCCCAAACATAGACTTCCCTAATTAGAAGAATTTTTTTTTCTTGTAAATTGTTTTTTATTTTCCCTTGTGGGACCCATCCATCATAATGGAGACATCCGGTGCACTTAGAAGTTGAACACATACACACACTTATTAAAAAGTCACTCATTGTCAATGTTAAGAGGAGTCGGTGGAGGAATAGAAATTACGAGTGGACTGGAGAAGAAGGTGGGAGAGTAAACGGGGGGCAACAGCAAAATAAGTAGGCTAAAGAGGAAGAGGAAGAGAAGGTGCAGGAGTAGAGTTGAGTGGAGGAACAGGAGGAGGAGTAGCTTGATGAAATAAAAGAGTAGAAAGAAGAAGGAGATAAAACAACTAGGTGGAGTAATAGACCTAAGACAAGTACTGGAGGAGTAGACACAGGGAGTAGACTGGAAGATTCTGGGAAGGAGAAGACAGGAGGAGGAGGAGAAGATGGATAAGTAAACAAAAGCAGTAGGCAAGAGAAAAATGTGAAGGGGTAGACAGGAGGAGGAAGAGGAGAAGTTGGACGACTAGACGAGAGTGGGAAAAGGAGTTTTTATGAGAAGACAGAATGAGTGTGTGGAAGAGTTGGAGAAGAAGGAGGTTCTTGAGAAGACGGAATGAGTAGATGGAGGAGCAGGAAGAGGAGATGATGGGCTAGACGTTGAAGTACATGTGAGGAGTAGAAAGAGGAATAGATTGGAAGAGTGCTTGGAGGGATAGGAGATGAAGAGAGGATGAGAAGGTGGATGGGTAGACAGGAGGAATAGGTGCAAGGGAAGACAGGCAGTGTAGATGGAGGAGTAGACAGGGGAAATTGGCAGGATGAGTAAGTAGAGGAGTAGGGCAGTGAGGAGAGTGGACAGTATCCCATAGTACACCCTGCTATACCCAGACTAAACTTGAACATGAAAACCTCTTTTCCACAGTCAGCATGCTGCTTACCATTAGACCGGCTGATAATCCAGGCTTTATTACTGTAGATCAGGAGATTGGTGTTGGCATTTGCTGAAAATGACTTGTGTAGTGGCCTGCGCTGTGCTGATGTCCTGAGCTGGCAGAGCTGAAACATGATGGGCATGATGGGCTCAGCTCTTTGGGGTGGACTGTAGTGAGTGTGGTCCCCGACTGGAGCCCACAAACCTGTTGGGTTTTTTGGTGCAGATCCCCGGCACTCCATATGACACGCTCAGGAACTCACTGTCACGCTGCTGGCTAACAGCACACTGGGTGTTTGTTCCACTGCAGTGGCTTATTAGTTAGTCACTGGCCCGGTCTGTGAGGGAGAGAGGGAAGGAGAGAGAGAAAGACTCTCTTTGCCCATTACGGGAAACTGTGCTCTTTGTCTAATCCCTTCCTGCCAAGGTCCGGTGCCAGCCTGGTGCCACCCTGTTGCCGCGCTGTCTCTCTCCTTCTCTCCCATGCACAAAGGCATTGCGGGGGTGGGAAGGGGTTAGGCTGGCAGTGCCACCGATCGCCAGGGTTTTCTCCTCCTGTTTCCGCACTGCTTTTGCCAAGTGTCTCGGTGGTAGGCAGTGATGACTCAAAGAAAGAAGCTAGAAACACTGGGTGCTGAACATAAGGCCCCGCTGGACCAGGCAGCCACTTCTAAACACTCCCCTCCCCTTCTCCCTCTCTCTCTTTCACTCTCTCCCTCTCTTTCTCTCTTTTGCTCATTGAAGCACAAACACATTGACAGAGTTGACCTATACCTTCGCACTATGTCTTTGTCTCAGATTCAAATGCACACACACACATCCACACACACCGAGGGGGAAGGAGAGATGGAAGAGAGAGAGAGTGATGCGTCTGTGTGTGTTTATTTTCAGAGTAACTGCGGTGAAATGCTGCGTATTCGCAGGGTATTGATGAATTCTCCTGAGATCATCAGTATCGGCCTGGTGTGGGACTCAGACCACTCAGACCTGGCCGAAGATGTCATTCACAGCCTGGGCACCTGCTTGCGTCTGGGAGATGTAAGAAGCACATACACTCACACACATACACCTTTGTCATTGTATTCACCCAGAAATCATGACTCGACACTTTATGCTCACGTTTCATGTATAATTCCCCAAGTGGACTATGTTGCAGCCAACAATGCAACTACACCAACATATGCTGCATTCACCCTACACAGGGGCGTTTCCAGCCATTAAGGACACCCTTGGCTTAAACCAGACCGGATGTAAATTTAAACAGGAGACAAGGATTGTTTTCAGTTTCTATACGGTATATAAAAGGTGTTATAGTAGACCACAGACTATAGTAGACTGCCTAAATGATCATTTAATTTCCAGATGCATGCATGTTAATGAAATAAATAAGCTAAACAACTGTACAATTATTTTGGCTACCCGGCCAGACTCAAAATACCCTGGGCTGAAGCCACAGCAAGATCAGCGGTTGATGCAGCTGACTCTAGAGACTGATTAATAAATCAATGTGACGATAATAACGAACGATATCAGTCAGTTACTGATAAATTTGTAGCTGTGGAAATCTTAAATGGGAAGACAGAAGTTGTGTGCTTTCACCATGTTATGAGTGTTGTGTTTGCATAGCTTGTCCAACAGAGGGCGTAGTGTTTACCTTTTTTGCGTTTTTATACCTTTATCTCTTACTTATCAAAACTTTTGTTAAACTTTTATTTTGTTAAATAATAACATCTCATGTGTACTCTTACTACTTTGTCGTAAGCATGCAATACTTTCTTGTGAGCATGTAAAACCCAAATTAGGGCCTCCATAGTCTATGAATACGTTTTGTAGAAAATTAACTACACACAACAAATATAATTAAAAAATCACCGTTAATGTTTTTTGTTTCTGGAAAAAAATCTGGAAAACAAATAAATGCAATTTTTATATCCTACAAATTTTGAAATTGGTATTGATTTAAAAATTCCTACATTGGTCAGACTCTTATTTTTGCTATTACTTCTAGAAACTCCTTCAAGTCTTTGCCTGCATCCTTACATCACAAACCTTTAACCTGAGCCATGTTACACTTATGGATGGATATATGGCCGGGTGGAGCGTATTCATTAAACACTGCAATCAAATAAGTCAGGGTGCCCTCCACCAGTGCTGATGCGTCAGTATTTCCCCCTGATGATTTAGTCTGTCACTGCAGTACAGTGTGGGCAGGACCGTACTTCTGCTTGGTTAATCGGCTACTTACGTCACGGACCATTTGATTGGCCCTCGCAGCCAAACCCCCTCTCTCTCTCTACCCGCCTCCCAGTTATTCTACAGAGTGACGGACGACCGGGCCAAGCAATCGGAGCTCTACCTGGTGGGCATGGTGTGTTACTATGGCAAACACTACTCCACCTTCTTCTTCCAAACCAAGATACGCAAGTGGATGTACTTTGACGATGCACACGTTAAAGAGGTAACGGCGGTATATTTAAAAACTTCAGGAATTCATTTACTGCATCTACTTGAGAAAGATAGAAGGGACTTGGGATGTGTGTTTTCACTGCTGTCTGTCTGTTTGGTCACACCAGATTGGTCCCAAGTGGAAGGACGTGGTGTCGCGCTGTATAAAGGGCCACTATCAACCATTGTTGCTGCTCTACGCTGACCCCCGTGGGACGCCTGTGTCATCGCAGGATGTTCCTGCAGCTCAGCTGGACCTGCACCACTGCAGCAAGGCTGGATATGACAGCGAAGACTCCGGTATGAGGAAGAGAGAGAGAATGGGTTTAGAGATGGCGTATGAAAGAGAGAAAGAGGAGGTCTTTGTCTTAGTGAAAGTCTCTCCTCATTGGTCTTCCTCACACTATTCAGAATGCTGTGGCTAGAGTCTTAACTAACACTGCTGGAACCACCTCTCCTTGAGCATTAGATCTGCCCCATGTGTAGCTTTGTTTAAGCGAGTTCTAAAAACTCTACTGTTCTCTGCTGCTTTAAACTTTATGCTGCTTTAAAGTTTAATGTTGGGAACTTTTTGTTATAATTTGTTTTGTTGTACTATTTTACTACTATTTTATAAAACATGTTTTTCCACTTTTATGATAATGTGCTATATAAATAAACTTGCCTTGCTTTGCTTTAGTGCATCCAGAGCTGAATGTTGTTGTCACTGTTGTGTGTTCAGGCAGGGAGCCGTCCATCTCCAGTGACACACGCACAGACTCTTCCACAGACAGTTACAGTTACAAACACTCGCGCTCGCATCACGAGTCCATGGCCTCCCACTTCTCCTCCGACTCTCAGGGAACCGTGGTGTGTGCCCAGGACAGCAGCGGCTCTCAGAACAGTGTGGACTCTACAGGTATACTACAGACGCAAAAACACTCACTTACACACACTTAAACAAAAACTCTGACTGATTACTGTAGTGTGAAGAGAACTTTATTACCATTATATTCTTTTGATGCATAAAGATCATATTAATACAAGGTTCTCAGCTCAAGTTTCTTGCCAAGAAATACATTGAGAATGGGCACCCAAATTTTGTTTTGGTGGCAGGCGAGTGACGAGGAAAGAATGCGCAAAAGGGCATATGGCTTAGTTCTGAACCCACTCAAAACAAGTCTAAGAAACACAAGCCAGAAACTTAGGGCTGACTTTTTTATATTGGTGCTTCCCTTTGTGTAGGTGAGGTCCTGAAAGAGCAGGCCACCTCCCTGTCCACTCCACGGCCCTCCTCCACGAGCCGACTGCAGGATTACAAGGAGACAGTGAGCATCATGATCCACAGCCGACCACTGTCCTCCTCCTCCAGCTCCGGAGTGGGTGGCTCTGAGGCTGGGGCCCGAGCTAGGGACTGGGAGGACGAGAGCACTAGCAGTGAGTCCAAGTCCAGCTCTAGTGGTGGCCGCTACCGTCCGTCCTGGAGACCCCGAAGAGAGGCTCTGAACATCGACAGCATCTTCAGCCGAGAGAGACACCGGCCGGGCGGTTATGTCTTGATGGGTTCGTCCCCGGTCCCTGAAGATGCTGCAACTCAGACTCATGGCGATTCTGTCTCAGGGCCCAGTGCTGAGGGTCCAGACGTTGCGCCCGTTCAGGCGGGCAGTGTGACGGACGGGGATGGGAGGGACGTCTCAAATCTGGTGACGGGGCGTCTCTCAGCCTCACCTCATCTGAGAGCTGCGGAGCAGCCAAGGCTAATCCAGAGGATGGAGAGCGGCTATGAGAGCAGCGAGAGGAACAGCAACAGCCCCATCAGCATGGACATGCCTCTTACAGAGAACCCCAGCGCCAATGCACACAGGTAACTCACTTCAACTTGTTAATTTCTGGCTCAAAAAACCAGGAGATAACAAGCTGGCAACAGCCGTCCCTAAGGTGCCGCTTTGTTGTGTGTGGCAACGTGGTTAATTAAGCAGAATCAACAGCCTCCAAAAGAAATTCAAATAGCTGTAAATCTGATTTTTACACCGGTGTGCTGCCTTCAAATGAGGCGCCGTGCTATAATTTGCACGCCTGATATTCATGAATAATTAGGAAGGTTCACAGATAATTATCACCAATTTCGGGGCTGGTAGTGGTTCTCGTTGGCTGCATTTGTGCTTCCTCCTCCTGCTAAGTTAAAGTTGATGTTGGGTAGCTTCAGGACACAGGGCTGTGCTCCAGTACGGTACAGCTGGTGTGAAAAAGGGAAAATATTTTTACTGCCTCAGCACATTCTGACTTTTTGACAACTGAATGCTTGAAGTATTGACATTAAGTCTGTGGAAGTGACAGTCAAAAGGGCAGTACAACTTGGCATGTGCTTGGGCTTTGGTTACAAATCTGAAATGGGTTAGATAAAAAAAATACATGAGATACCAGGGTGTGTTTAAATGAACTGAAAATGTCATCCTGTTTCTCCGTTTGTTTTTCATTTCACTCACTCTCTGCTTCCCGTGGCAGGGAGGCTTGCAGTAAGAGACCCCTGACCTCAGGGCCGTCCTGGCGCACGGTGCCCAAGTCAAAAAGCAGCAGTGCCATTCTGCAGGATCTGCGTTCTCCCACCTGGAGCAGTACCTCCACCAACTTGGGTGAGCTTCTGTTGCATTTGTATACAGCTTAACATTATTACATATTTCCATATCTTTGATATGAAAAGGCCTAGAGGAACAGTAGTTAAGAAAGAGTAACAGTGATAAATAGGAAGAGATCTGTAGAGAAACCAAGACTTAACTGAAGACCCCATCCTCCTCCGGGCCATGCCAGGTTGAGCTCATGCATTTAAAGTTTGCCTACGTGGTTGTGAGTTTGCAAAAAATAGCTCAGTAGAGTTGCCCAGTTAAGGTTCAAAAGGTCACTGCAAGTTCCTGGTGTCAAAGTGTGGCCTTGATCAAAAAGTCTGCTTTGTCTGGTAGAGATTTCAAAAGATTTATGCAAAGTCCAGGTTATTTAAGGCTTTCTGTTCAATCCATCAGAAGAAGAATGCATAAATCAAGACTCTTTACAATCCTATTTTCTCAGTGATGGAATGAACTTCCTCTTGCTAACAGAACTGCTTGCTGTTTTCCACCATCGTCTGAAGACCCACTTCTTCAAGGAGTGCTTAGGGAACTAACTACTCCTCGCACTCTACTTATCTTACTAAAAATACCCTTTAGCTTTCAGGCATGTTTCTTGTTGACTGTGCTTTAAATTTTGACTTGTACTCAGCCAGGGTCTGTGTAACTCAGCTGGCAGTAACTGTTTGAACAGCAGCTGTTGATGTCAGTCTAGCTTTACAGGTATGAAACACAAATTTAGGCTACAAACCTTTGCTGCACAGTGCCAAGTAGCATCTGCTAAATGCAGTAATTGTAATTTCTGGTGATGCAATATCTTTGCAAATCTGACACATACAGTACTATGCAAATGTTTAAGGCAGGTGTGAAAAAATGCTGTAAACAAAGAATGCTTTCAGAAATATAAATACTGATTGTTTATTTTTATCAATTTACAAAATGCAAAGTGAGCGAACAAAAGAAAAATCTAAATCAAATCAATATTTGGTGTTACTACCTTTTGCCTTCAAACCAGCATTAATTCTTCTAGGTACACTTGCACAAAGTCAGGGATTTTTTGTAGGATTATAGTCATTATATTATTTTGTAGGATTATAGGATTATAGATCTGTGGTTAGTTCTCCAAGATATTTGGAACAACCAACCAGCCGAGTTCCTTCAGAAACTGTGTGCAAGTGAACCTAGAAGAATTGATGCTGTTTTGAAGGCAAAGGGTGGTCACATCAAATATTGATTTGATTTAGATTTCTCTTTTGTTCATTCACTGCATTTTGTTGACTGATGAAAATAAATGATTAACACTTCCATTTTGAAAGTATGGAAAGCATTGAAATGAAAGTATTCTTTGTTTACAGCATTTTTTCACACCTGCCTAAAACTTTTGCACAGTACTGTATAACCACA
Organism: Distichodus sexfasciatus; assembly: GCA_032718565.1. Taxonomy (NCBI): domain Eukaryota; kingdom Metazoa; phylum Chordata; class Actinopteri; order Characiformes; family Distichodontidae; genus Distichodus; species Distichodus sexfasciatus. The sequence goes on along the minus strand of JAVGVS010000021.1, from coordinate 4,403,099 downwards.
CATAATATGAGTATCTTGGTCCTTGCACAGTCACCTGAGTCTTGCAGAAGCCTGGAACTTGAGGTGAACTCCTGAGCCTTAATAAAAACTAAATATTTTCTTATACACACACTCACACACGTCTATGCACACTTTTAATGTGGGATCTCAACCTGGCGTACCTCAGAGGAGGATGGGAGTTCCTCTCAGTTTTCCGTACTATTTGTTAAAAAAAACATGGGTGGAGTATGGCAAAGAAAAATAAGTTTGTTATGTGAATGTTAAGGTGCATGCAATAATCATGATGCAGAACTGGAGTCTTGCAATTTACCTGCATTTTCATCTCTGTCCAAGCAATGGGACTGGAATGTATGTTTATTTCTTGATGTGCTTGTGCGTGCAGGGGAGGGCCGCAGTGAGCTGGATGAACTTCAGGAAGAAGTGGCTCGGAGAGCAAGACAACAGGAACTCCTACGGAGGAAGGAGAAGGAAAGGGAGGCAGCAATGGGCTTCAACCCCAAACCCAGCAAGTTCATGGACCTAGACGAACTTCAGCACCAGGGTAAATACTGATGAGGGAGAGATGAGAGTCAGGAAGGAGACACAACTTTCTCCTCTCATGGATAAAACTTAGCAGTGTTAGGGAGAGGCAACTTTTAAACTGTAGCTTTCAAGCTATATGCTACTTAGGACTAAAAGTAGCTAAGCTACAGCCAGTCCACTGTTTAAATATAGTAGTTAGCATCACTACCAGCTACAGAGATAAAATTGCTAACTACATCCAAGTTGTTTCACAGCCATGCCATGTGTTCACAGTAGCCTATCAGATACCACCTCTGGCAATTAAACACCAAACAGACACACCTGGTAGCTGAAAATAGTTAAACACATTGTTTTACTTAGTAGTGCCGCCGCTTGTACTTAGGTACTCCCCACCACTGTGTCTCTGTATGTCCTGTAACACAGAAAGGGTGTCAGAGAGGCAAAAGAAAAGAGTGGGTAAAGTGAAGAAGCATTAGTGCACCTCCTTTCTTGCTCTTCTTTCTCTCTCTTAGTCTCAGTAACTGGGTTAGACTCTCTTTAGTGCTCCCAAGAGGTACAGTGTACCTACTGGGAGAGAGAGAGAGAGAGAGAGAGAGAGTGTGAGAGAGTGAGTCATTCAAAGGCAGTGAAAGCTGCAGGGACACAGGTTCCCGCTGCCAACCGGAATTGACTCATGTTACAACAGTGAACTCCCCTCAATCTGCCGCTTACTCTTGATGTTAGACTTTAGCGAGACTAAAATGCCCCCCTGAATCACCTACATGTGTGAACATCCACTACAACAACATCATCAAGAGACTCAAGCAATTCTAAAAGACATTCTCATGCCTTTCTCATATACAGTAGGTTAATTAGATATATTAGATATATTTTTGATGTGTGCGTTCATGAACTGCCTCCTTAAAAATACTACACTGTTTTCTGTCACCATATCTGATCTGACTCCAAATCAGAAGGTTGCATGTTCAAGTCATGTTGGGGTCAAACATTTGGGAGGCAGTGTTGGACTCAAAGGTTAGGTTAAAGTCCTACCCCCTGGCCTACCTTCAGAACTACTGCCAAAGCCTTTGAACAAAATCCTTAACCCCAAGTTGATCTAGGGAGACTGTCCCTGTAATTAAGAAATGAAAGTAGGCATATGTTAAATATCATATATGTAAATAACTTATTTGAAGTCTTATTGCCCAGCCCTGCTCTGACTATTTTGTTAGGAACAGTTACCATGTACATCTCATCTCCGGATGAGTAAAACCTTTTATCTAAAATGGCCAGCTTTGACTTGTGAGTTTTTACGACACAGTAGTGACATAGTGAGCATTTTTTTAAACTAAATTACTAATTATGCTAATTCTATTTGGACATCAGTAATTATTCTAGGAATGATCATTTAAAAGCCATATAACTGCCTTTATCTCTGAGAATTATGAGAGTCATTGCCCCTTGTTCAGTTTTATCCAAGAACCCATACAATGATATATAATATAGCAGAAACTTGTAGATTAGTCACAGAAAATTAGTCACTTGGCAAGTTTTTGTTTTGTATCAAACGGCAAAAATGTATATTGTTTATATAAAATGATGAACTACAGTACTGTGCAAAAGTTTAAGGCAGGTGTGAAAAAATGCTGTAAATAAAGAATGCTTTCAAAAATGGAAGTGTTAATCATTTATTTTCATCAATCAACAAAATGCAGTGAATGAACAAAAGAGAAATCTAAATCAAATCAATATTTGGTGTGACCACCCTTTGCCTTCAAAACAGCATCAATTCTTCTAGGTACACTTGCACACAGTTTTTGAAGGAACTCGGCTGGTAGGTTGTTCCAAACATCTTGGAGAACTAAGCACAGATCTATAATCCTATAATCCTACAAAATAATATAATGACTACAAAATAATATAATGACTATAATCCTACAAAATCCCTGACTTTGTGCAAGTGTACCTATAAGAATTAATACTGGTTTGAAGGCAAAAGGTAGTAACACCAAATATTGATTTGATTTAGATTTTTCTTTTGTTCGCTCACTTTGCATTTTGTAAATTGATAAAAATAAACAATCATTATTTATATTTCTGAAAGCATTCTTTGTTTACAGCATTTTTTCACACCTGCCTAAAACTTTTGCACAGTACTGTATGTATTTTCTCAAAAACAGACGATATATGAATCTTGACTATTTTGTGTTTATATTCTCAGTAGTCTCTACTGTAGTAATGTAGAGTGTGTAGGCACCCTTAAGATCCCCCACCACTCTCCAACACACATGTACAACACACCACACCCACAGAGTTCTGTTTTTGTCAGGACCACATCCCTTTCTATGTCCTTGTCCAAATACTCGAGCACATCTGAAGGTAACCGCTGCACACGACTGTCTCCGTCTCTGCATACATAAACGTTTTCACCCTGTTGAGGTTAATGCGTGTACCGGGAGCTCGTTGGCCTGCCGTGGGCAGTGTGTTTGTGTATGTGTGTGTTTTCAGTGGCCTGGCCTTGGTGTGTTAATTGCAGGGAAGGGGGGCAGTTTTGAGCGCTGCCTGGCCGAGGCGGACGCTCTATTAGAGCAGTCGTTGCGCCTGGAGCAGGCTGGAGACCCAGCCGCCGCCCTGGCGCTCTCGCACCACGCCGTTTGTAAGTAACACTGCCCCTGCCCCTGCCCCTGTCCATACCCTGTCCCCTGCCCCTCCCACCACCTCATTCCAGCAGAATGTAGACCCCCACTCCTCGCCAGAGCTGCCCCCCGCAATACTGCACGCTTGCGTTTGTCTGTGAGCTTTTGTCTGTTTCTCTCTGCATTTGTCCCAACGCTCCTCCTTTTTGTCCTTGTCTGGTGTGCTTCTCTCTTTCTCTGTCTAATTTCTTCCTCTGTCTCTCCTTTTTGAGTGTACAGCATTTTAGAGCCTCTAATTCTGTTCAAAAATGACAAAAATTACTTTTGAATGAACCCATTAGCTTTGATTTATCCGTCTAAACTTAAATCCATTTTTGACCTTTTTGACCATCATTAAAATCCTTTTGAAGCAGTTGGATGATGGATGTTATTAGACTGATATTGATTCTCATATATGTATTTTACAGAAGGCTACATATTGTGTTTTTCTGGACAGTGACAGGTTTAAACACAGGAAAAATGTATATTTTAAGTCACAGCATTTACTGGAAGTTCTTATTCAGGGTGATATACAGTACATCTTAAATCAGCATGAATCAACAGCTGCTGTTCAGCCAAGGTACTGCCAGCTGAGTTACACACCTTTACAAACTCTGTCAGAGTTTCAGGCAAAAGCTAATGCACAATCAACCAGAGTACAAGAATGAAAGCTAATGGGCGGTTGTTAGTGTAACAGTCAGTCAACCGGAACAGTAAATATACCACTGAGGTACTCATGAGCATGGTCTCGGAATGCTGCCCATGTTACCTGCCCACTACTCTTTCACGGATGGGTCAAATGCAGTCACATTTCATTGTGGAACACTATGTGTTGTGCTGTGGTGAGTTCACAATGACAAAATAATCACTCACTTTCACTTAAGTGAGTGCATAATTTTACAAAGTAAAATAACTAACTGATAATCCTGATAAGGACTATTTAGGTAGTCTTTGAAGAGGTGGATCTTCAGACGAGTTTTGAACCCGGAGAACGAATCATTTATTACTATATTTATTCAGTCTTTTCTCAGTTTAAACCACCATGCCAATGGTGTTGTTAGTCTGCTTTTGAACAGTACCATCCGATATATTCGAAAGTATTATGACCCTGAGATATAGCTTAAAGACGGGACTTTCCTGTTAAGCAGCGAAGAGTTGATGGAAGAGCTTCTAATACCCCTCTAAACCTGTTTGTCTTGTCCAGTATTTAAAAGCCGGAGATGGACATCTCATTTCCGGACTGGATTTTCCATTCCAGATCCTGGTTCTGGTGTTTTGTCTAATGCGATGGCGTACCTACATGAATGATTAATGAGGAGAGAACAATTTCAGCCAGGCAAAAACTCTCCACCAAGCTATTTATACAACACCCCGCTCGCAAACCGCTATCCAGGTCAGCAAACCCTCCGGTTTCTGCTCTGCACTCAGAGCAAGGGAGTGTGTGTATGCGTGAGAGAGAGAGCGCGAGTCATTATAGTAGGAAGGGAAAAGCCAGGTTGTGTGAATATTGCTCTTTTGAATCGTTGGGTACACATTCACCCCCGTGTTGTGCCAGTCTAAAGTGTTCAGGATGTTCTCCCCGAGTCTGCCACTTTCTAAAAGCTGCAGCCCAGACTCCGAGGTCATGATTCCTGCGTGCTGGAAAACTCTGTCTGGTTCCGTTGCATAGATGGCCCAGATTAGCAGGGTCGCTGTTATGACCTCGCAATCCATCAATGGTGCTCTCTCTCTGTCTCTGTTTCTCCCTCTTTCCCTCTCTCTCGTTCTGTCTCGATGTCCATTCCTCCGTCTGCTATTTGGGTATGTGATCTGGCTGTGCTTCTGCTTGCAGTTTGTGCAGTGTGTATGTGTATATTTGTGTGTGTGTGTGTGTGCTTCTACCCCTCTTTCCCGCCCTACCCCTCCCTCTCAATTTGGAGAGGGGCGCATCAGTAAGCAGTTGCAGCGAACCAAAGAGCAGCTGGTTTTGACAGCCTTAAAATCCCAAAAATAGCATGTTCATGAATGGCAGAAATAATGATGTATCCGTCTGAAATAAAACAAGTTGCAGGGAACCATGGCAACACTTAACCTCCTGTGCAGTTTTCTATGTAACAGCTGTAGACATGAGAGCAACCACATCATCCCTATTCTCCTGTAGACGCTGTAAATAGAGGCAGCTCCTTCAGGGAGCAAACATGGGCATTTATTAATGACAAAAAAATGACGTTGGTTTCTCTTCTGTCTAACGCCAGGATAGTCTTGTGCTTCTCCATACTGTTACCTTCTGTAGCTGCATTTAACATATCATTCACTGTAGGATGGGTGGGTTCAGTATGCAAAACAATGCACCACCTCAAGTCTTTTTAATAACTGCTCACTGGGGCTGCCGCAAGAAGTGGATGAAATCTGCTACTTTGGCATTGATATTCTAAAGTGTTTAACATCTCAATAAGGCGTCAAATAATTGCAATCTCCTTAATATCCCTATGTAAATTCTGAGAATTATGAAAGGTGTCATCACATTTTGGCACCAGTTAAGTGTGACAATTTTTGAAAAAATTATGACAACTACAGCACATTCTGCCTCGGTCGCTAAAAAGGTTCAGTGTGAGTTGTGAAACATTCAAGGTTCTGTAATGATAGGAGTACTTCAATTGATGAGGAAACACAAGGTGGTTTGTTCACTGTACAACATATTGGATGGCTATAGCGGCAGCACTGCACATGAAATGACACAGGCACACAGGATGAACCACCAACAAGTACTAAATTATCATTAGTAGGAAAAATCTGTGATAGTGTTTGCCCAATCCGGACTTATTCTACATTGATTGACAGTGCCAGTGTGTGTGTGTGGGTTCATGTCTCATCACTAACACACCTGCACTGCAAGTGCATTCCTTTTAGCAATATACAGTACTGTGCAAAGGTTTTAGGTAGGTGTGAAAAAATGCTGTAAACAAAGAATGCTTGTTATATATTATATAAATAGTGATTGTTTATTTTTTATCAATTTACAAAATGCTAAATCAAATCAATATTTGGTGTTACTACCTTTTGCCTTCAAACCAGCATCAATTCTTCTAGGTACACTTGCACAAAGTCAGGGATTTTGTAGGATTATAGTCATTATATTATTTTGTAGTAATTATAATATTTTGTAGGATTATAGGATTATAGATCTGTGGTTAGTTCTCCAAGATGTTTGGAACAACCTACCAGCCGAGTTCCTTCAAAAACTGTGTGCAAGTGTACCTAGAAGAATGGATGCTGTTTTGAAGGCAAAGGGTGGTCACACCAAATATTGATTTGATTTAGATTTCTCTTTTGTTCATTCACTGCATTTTGTTGATTGATGAAAATAAATGATTAACACTTCCATTTTTGAAAGCATTCTTTGTTTACAGCATTTTTTCACACCTGCCTAAAACTTTTGCACAGTGCTGTAGATCAAATACTATAGATAACATTTGACATAATCATTGTGATCAGTATAATTGAAGGTGTAGATTAAGGGAAGATTGTGAATATTACATTTTGATTAATTAACTCATCGATAAATTAGTGTACAGATTAATTGATAGATGTTAGTGGTCAGCGGCAGCCCTAGGCTTTGCAAAAAAAAATGCACTGATGTATTCGTCTTTAACATGTTTTTAGACGTCATATTTGATTTTTTTCTGAAAAGACGCGATGTGCAAAGCTTTGCCTATTGAACTCTGCCTAGATCCTGTTCTTGGGTGTAAGGTGGGCTTCCCCACTTCACCCCCTCTCCTTTCTTTAAAGTTCACTACTGTCTTTTTATAACAAAGAAATGGTCTGCATGCGGGCCCCTTCATAACTCAGCTCTTTCTTTCCTTTTCTGCATTTTCTTTCCTTTGGTTTCTTTTTCCTTCTGCTCTCTTCTCTTTTTTTCTCCTTTTCTTCCTTTTTGTTGTTTTTTCTGCATTGTAGCTAAACTAAGATTTTCCATGCATGAGGGCAGTGCTAACACTCATAGCAGGACTATGGCTGCTGACGCCAAGCTGCAAAAATGCATGAGGAGAGCTCGGGGCCTACAGCAACGCATTCAGCCGCAGCCGGATGAGCCGCAGGAGCCCGGCCGCCCACAGGGGCCTACCAGGTACCACTGCTGTCTTCCCCCTGTGTGTCTGGCCTGCTGCCTGTCCAAAAAAAAAAAAAAACCCCAGCCAGCTCCCCTCTGTCTGTCTGTAAGTGTTTTATCCTGAGAGAGAAATCTGCTTCTGCAGTTGGGGAAAAAGCCGTAAAAGAGAAACTGTTTGCATTTGTCTACAAGTGGGTTCTCCACAAGGTGTACTGTTTTTGTGCTGCTTGTGTTTGTCATTACAGAGATGTTAGTTCTGTGTGGCTTTTGCTGCTCCATTGTTTTGGAGCCAAATTTGTGCTTATTCTCAATGGACATTAAAGGCTGATTTCTTGTTTGTGGAATAAGCCTAGTCTTGGACTAAATAGCAGTACCAGTGGAGATTTCAAGGTTCAAGGTACTTTATTGTCATCAGTCGCTTTATACATGTACAAAGTGTGATGAGACAGCGTTTCCCCATGGCCCCGGTGCAACATATAGTAACACTGAACATTCAACAGGACAAAAGGTGCAACAAGCAACACAATACCATGCAAACTAGGCTTAATCCGCGACTGGGAAATTGACATGTATTATGTAATAAACATTTTAGCTATTTATATAGAAATTATGTTACAGTCAGTTATTTACAAGGAGCAACACCCTTAACCCCAACTTGATCAGCGGAGACTATTTTCAGGGGAAAGTATGTTTAAAAACGATTACTTCAGTACTTCAAATCAAGTAAAACTTTTGATTATATTGAAGTGATATTTGTTCAGAAGTATTTGTACAGTATTGCCACTGTTTTTTTGCCACTCAAACTCTGTGTTGGTGATGTAAGAGTTGCTAAAAGTCGCCGCAGAGACTGCCCCGTAATTAAGAAATGGAAGGCGTCCTAAATGACATAAAGGTATATGTACTGTAAATGGTGGCCAAATATTATTTGGAAAATGGACATATTGCAACAAAGCAGTAATCCTAAAATGCTAGTGACATTGAAATGGGTTCTAGTAAACAAAATAAAAAATACTGCTGGTTATAGCTGGTGTCATTTTATGCTGCACCTGCTCAACCCTTTCATGCTCATTGTTAATCTGAGTGGACAACCATCCATAGGTTTAAAGGCTCAAGTGTCATACATGGGTTAAAGAGTATTTTTGGGGGAACTTGGCAGTGTAACAGTTAGAGAGTTGCCCCGTGGTCGGAGGGTCGCCGGTTCACTGAGGTACCTGTGAGCAACGCACCGTCCTCATGCACTTCACATCAGCTACCCACTGCTCATTCATGTAGAGATCACATTTTGTTGTAGTGCTTTGTGTGCTGTGCTTCTCACAATGACAAATTATCACTTACTTTAATTAATTCAAACCCTGCCAACTGTTTTTGGTTAACCCATATTTTAAACCTAGTCCAGTTTGACTGTTACGATTGATTCAGTTCAGCGATCAATATGAGGCAATATCACATGCAGAAATTTAGCACTTCAGTTCATATCAAATCACAAAGATCTAACCCAGGAGCTGCTCGCTGCCAGTGTTTTTATTTTAGATTCTAGTGGACTCTGACATGTATTGCAGGAAAATCGTGAAATAAATGTAGTCTTTAGTGCAACTTAACAAAATTAATTTGTAAATATTCGACAGCCTACCAGGCCATACTTTGCCCATCCCTACTCTAGGCTCATCTCTACACTAGCAAGCTAAACAAAAGTTGGTGCTTTAAGTGAGCAGTGAGGTCAGACTCTCTGGTTTGAGCTTTCATGCCATTACTTTGCACCTTCATCGGCTTTGTGGCTGTAGGATTCTACATAATCAGGGTGGTTAGATAAGCGTAAAGATTTCTGATAAAGTCTTGCACTGGAAGCAGAGGTCAGCCGCCCACGTTGCTAGCGTAGCCGAGCCGGAAAACAGCACATCACTTTTATCGCAGCCTCGCTAGGCCCTCTATAGCGTACAGCTCTGTACTTATTAAGGGATCTGCGGTGTTTGTTGGCACTCTTTTCAGGCAGGGTCCCGGTGCTGGAGGCCTGGGACCAAAGTCAGCACAGGACACTACAGTCAGGTCAATGGATTGCGTCTATTTCGCTTCTCATTTTTTTCCCTTCTCCATCGCTGGCCATCGATTAGGAGGGTTGCCGTGATGTATGGTCCAACCCGACTGAAGCCCCCTGGGTAATTACCCAACGTGCTGCTCGAGGAGTATTTACAGGGAGTTGGTGCGCTAGCGCATTCATCAGGAATGTTTACTCTCGTACTTCCCCAACTTGCCCCAATTGACTCCCCCTCCACTTTCCTCCGGAGGGCTGCCTCCGGAGCAGGCAGCCCTCTGTTGTATGCCGGTGCTCTCCCAGATAGCCTTCTGTTCCTTTCTAATAAAAAAAGATTACGGCATTTTGTCTTTGTCCCTTTTCTCTTTCTCTGACACAATGCAAGAGAGAAAAAGGGAATAAACACTCAAGGACACTCATATGGAGCTATGAAGACAAACATGCCTGTCTAATGTTGCACACTGAGCCCTTCTCCGTGTGAACTGTATTTCACAGATTTTAAAAAATGAACACTGGCATCTAAAACTAAAGAAGACAGAAGATATTGCAGAGTCCATTTAAGTGCAAATGAGGCGTATAAGAGTTAATTTGTTTGGTCAGTTGATAGTATAATGGTCAGGGAGTTCACCCTGCGATCAGAAGGTCGGCAGTTCGTGTCCTTGACCGGTAATGGTACCACTGAGGTACTCATGAGCAAGGTACCATCCCCAAGCACTATCCCCCCGGTGCTACTCTATGTCAGCAGCCCACTGCTCCTTCACGGATGGGTCAAATGCAGAGGTCACATTTGGTTGTGGTGCACTGTGTGCTGTACTGTGGTGTGTTTACAATGACAGTCACTTACTTCACTTCAGTGTGTATAAACATTATAAAAATAATTAAATGTGCTAAATGATTTTCCTAAATGTATTCGAGATTTTTAAAACCTTTTGAGAAGTATTTAACCTAGTTATTTTTATATCTTATTGCTATGCTAAATAATTTTGCTTTCAGTAACAACAAAAGTGTGATGAAGACATGGGTCTTGGAATGGGTAGAATGATAATAATAATCGGGGAGGCACAGCAGGTTGATGGAGTGTAGTATGACTGTCCTGCTCCCCCCTGTTAAAAGGGCTGAATTTAGAGCGTGTGGTTGTAATTCCACGGGGAACCTGCTGTTCATTACTGTGGATTCATGTTCAGTAGAGCTTATAGCTGTATTTATTGCTACTGTAACTCTTCTGGTTTATGCCATGCCTATGAAAACCATGTCAAGGTCATTCAGTGCTTCAGCTGTAGAAGACACGTGGGGTTGCACTGTATGTGCGTACGTTTTGTCGTCATATATTTTTGTGTGTGTGTGTGTGTGTGTGTCTGCTTGCATGTATTTAGCACTGCGTAGGAACCTAACATGTGTCTATGTATGTGTATGTGTGTGTGGAGTGTCTTTGTGTGTCTATATATGCTATATGGAAAATGGTGCATGGCTGGAGGTGAGACTGACTCGAGTGTCCTTGAGCTTGGTCTCTTGATGACATAGTGCCTTTTAAGGGTGCTCCTGGCAGTATCATAACTCTTACTGCAATTATCAAGCCTGTGGAAATGGGGCTGATCAGTGAATCCTTTCTTGTCAGGGTTTAAAAGGATTATAGCAGACTAGTTATGAAAAATTGTTAAATGTGTGTTCTGAATGTGTTGAAAAATGCATTGTTGAGAGAGCTTTTCTAAAGGGAATTTCTCAAGGGAAATCAAACATTTACAAGATGAGATCATTCACAGTCAGCATAAATCACACTTGAACATTTTAAATGTATTCCATCAGGTTGGGGCAGTTGGTGGTGTAACAGTAGGGAGTTCGCACCGTGATCGGAAGGTCGCCGGTTCGAATCGTAAACCGGTAAAGTTACCACTGAGGTACTTATGAGCAAGGTACCGTCCCAAAGCTCTGCTCCCCAAGCGTTGCTCTTGTTAGCTGCCCACTGCTCCTTCACGGATGGGTCAAATGCAGAGGTCACATTTTGTTGTGATGAACTGTGCGCTGTGCAGTGGTTTGTTCACAATGACAAATAATCACCCACTTTCAGGATGTATGCAATGAGAAACATTTGTGTTTTGCCAATTAGATATTGGTGTGTATAAAACTGCATTGTTGAAATAACTCTTGTTTTCTAAATTCATTATGTTTCTAGCTTTTAGATAATGAAGGATTAATTTTAGAGCGGTGCTGAAATGTGTTTAGAATTAAATATTTATTCCAGTCTGACCCTGCAGTTTCTAAAACAGAACTCAAATGTTTACCAGATGAGATCATTCACAGTCAGCATAAATCACACCCAACCACTTTAAATCTGATCCATCAGGATGTGTGCAGTAAGCAACATTTTGGTTTTGCCCATTAGATTTGTATGCACAGTAAGGTGAACTTTTGGAAGCTAAACGTTTTACTGTGTACCATACTCCTGTTAGGATTGAGACTGTGTTATCTGATCCTGTCTGTCCTCCCTCTTTGCAGTGAACAGCCTGGCCCGGTCCAAATACTGCTAACCGACAATCCAGAAGAGGTCTGGGAAGCCAGTGAGGACGCTCCCCTTGGACCGCCACCTCCTATCCAGATGAAGTCCCTCCCTGCCAGTTCGCTCTCTGCTTTGAACTGCCCATCCCTCAGCGGTCCCCACGCTTCTGCGCCGCAGCCACGCCCCCAAGACCTCGCCCATGGTGGCGATTGTTCTATGCAGCAAGAGGAGGAGGAGTGGGGAGGCATCCGACTCTCAGACGTCCTGCAGGCGTCAGGGGTGCGAATCCGGCCCATCCGGAAGCACCTGGCCATCTCCCTGCCCTCCCTGCCCCTGGATTTCTGGGGTTTAGTGGGTGAAGATGGAGAACTGTCCCAGGCTCCTCAGCGCCCCACACCTCCCCGGTCTGTCTCTCCGGCTCCTCCTCCTCCTCCTCCCCCAGTGAGGAAGGGTGCTTCTGACTGTCCAGAATGGAGCGCTCACCCAAATGTAGCACCTCTATCCCAACCTGAGGAGAGAATATCTGAGCATCGCAGAGCCCCAATATGGCAACCGCTACGCAAGCCACAATTACCATGCTCCCCCATCCCCTCCCACCCTGCACAGGCCTCATCTGTACCAGCCCGTTATTGGTCCTCCTGGAGCCTTGACCGGCCAGACGCTGTGGTCGCTCCCCACGAGACGCCACCTGACCAGAGCCGTCCTGTTACATCTGGCCCATCTCTGTACTCGTCCGGATGGAACCTCGCTCCACCAAGTCCAGTGAGCACCAGGAAGGGGCTCTCCAGGCATACCTACTCCCCCCACAACCCAAACCTGGAAGCAGCCACTGCAGAAGCTGAGGACCAGGAGCTTTCCGAGCTGGACTCGCTGTACCAGGCTAGTCTGCAGGCAGGCCCCAGTCCCAGCCGAGGCCTACATGGGGCCAACTCTCCAGGCTGTGGGAAATCAGGTCTGAGCCCAAATATTGAATTTGCTTTTTATACAACATTATAAAAAATGTTTTGTCTTTAACAAATTATATTCTGAAGGTTTTTAGAAGTACTTTAACAACTTAGTTAACAACAAAGTTAGCAAGTTTTGAAGAAGCCTTTTGGATTTGAGATGAAACATCTTCAAGAACCTTTAAAGAAGTTGCCTTTGATTCAAGCTCTCAGCAAACAACTTCTAGACTATACCTGAGTCATTTGCCTAACTCCTTTATGCAAGGATGAAATGACTAGTTTTAATATTTAATATTTTACCTTTATTTCATACTTACATTCATGGCATTAAGCAGACACTAAATCCAGAGTGAATTCTGTTTCCTAATTATAGGTACTGGAGCAACATGAGTCCATCATTGCTCGTACGATCACAAACTCTCCTTTAACAAAGACAATAAGCACATTAAAAATTACACCGATGTCACCTTTTGTATTTGCTTTAATAAACAAATGTATAAAAACAAGCTGTTAATTATTTAAATAGATTCTAGCATGCATCCCAGCAGCCGGATCAGACACTTTTATTTTGTATTCAAACTGACTGCCTCGCCACTTGTTCAGCAAGCAACTAAGACAATGGTCACACAATAAAACTGTTTCTAAAGTCATGGTCACAGTCAAAACATCGAACCCCAACCTCAGAGGTCAAGTGGTCTAACAAGTGCTAGCAGTGTAGCTTCACTAGTTGAGTAGTGGTGAATGCTGGATGTGAAACTCGACAAATGGCAAATGACAGCATTTAATTTTTTTTTGCACTATTAAAATGTTTCATGATTAATTAAGGTGTTCATGGAACTGAAGGCAATACAGAAACATGCTAGCAATGTTTCTTTAGCAAGTATGGTAACTGCTTAACTCACTCAACTCACTCAACTGCTTAGCTCAGCATCATCAGTATCCAGGATTTTTTTTGGCATTTCACTGTATTTTTATAATTGGCCATGAGCATATCTAAAATTCTGCAACAGTTACACCTAGTTATTTAGGCTTCCTTAAAGTCTACACCATTTGTTTGTTGACAGGGTGAATTCGAAACTCAAAATATATAAATTGTAAACAGATTTTTTTCTGAATTAATTTTGTAACTTAAGTTTTGTTGAGATTTTTCTTTTTCAGCTGTGCTGGTGCTTGCTTCAACATCTGTACCATTATTTTTTCAGTATGTCACATTCTTTAATAATTCTGAACATTATCAAGTCAGATTTGGAATTTGCTTTTTGCCAGCCACCTGGAAACTAATACCATGTATTGGAACAGTAACTCTCTTAATCTTGTTGAAACTCAGAGGCCATTTAAACGTTCTGAAGTCTACAGTGAGGTGAAACCGTTTTCATTTCCTCAGCTTCACGGAAGCTGCTGACTGGAGTGGGACGCTCCCGCACACCCACTGCTGAGCTGGAGAGAACTGCGTTTGGACCTCCAGGCTGTCGCAGCCCCACAGCCCATATCAACATGGTGAGGGATGATCATACGACACAGAACCTGTTGTACATGATTGCTGCATGTTTGCATGAAAGGGTGACAGGGTACTTCTCATATTTATCCCTGCAACATATATTTAACTATACATTTCATTACATGTCTGCCTTTGCAAGACATTTGTAGGAATGTTTGCAGCTGCTGTCTGACCCTGTTAAATTTGGCTTGTTTTCTGTTTATTTAGTGAATTTTAGGCTTCTAGCAAACAGTTGCCGTTAACCTTTGGCAACGTTGCTACAAATCTGCAGCAAATTGCCATTACTGGCAAATTGTTTTGGCAAATCACCGACAAAAATATGTTTGCCACTCGTGCCAATTTGTCTTTGTTGCCAGAACATTGCCGCAAGTTTGCCATCAGTGGCGCCTGCTGACGTAATGCTTAAGTCTGTGTGTGTATTTGATTTCTGTAGTCACGCTCAGCAGCAGATCAGGGGCTATACGAGCAGGCTGACTCAGAGCACCTTCGTCGCATTGCACGCAGTCTGAGCGGAACCACCATCGGACGACGGCAGGAACGTCTCGCTGTGTCTCACAGCTTTGTAAGTACCACACACACACACACACACACACACACAAACACACACTGTAATATACATGAGCTCTTAATGCATACCATGGCATCACATATAAAACATTAACCAGCACTAATTGGTTCTGTCTACAAGGAACCGAACCTCAGCTTACTAATTTGAACATCACAGATGAAACCGAGGTGTAGCTCATTAATGGGCAGGGAAATAAGGACGTCAGCGCAGGAGATAAAACATGTAGATTTTCACCACACTGCACTACTATTTGTAAAAAAAAAAAGTGGTTGATTACTTTTAAAACTACAGTATTTTAAATGCTCATTAGTACTTAAGCTGGTAACATCGCTACTTACTTACTTTTCAACCCCCCAAAACTGTGTGTCAGTTCTGTGGGTAGAATGAGAAGGGGGTCATGCATGTGCCCAAGATACATGGTCGGAGTGCTGTCCAGTCAGCAAGACACAGAAAGAGAGACGGAGAGAGAGACGGAGGGAGGGAGGGAGAGAGAGAGAGAGAGAGAGAGAGAGAGGTTGTGGGTTCGAATCCGACCTCTGGTGTTACCAACATTGGGTCCCTGAGCAAGACCCTTAATCCTAAGTTGCTCTCAGGGGAACTATCCCTGAAATTAGGAAATGTAAGTCGCTCTGAATAAGAGCATCTGCTAAATGCTGAAAATGTCAAAATGTTGCCCATCACTCAAATTCATCTCTCTTTAACACATCCACACCTGTTCCTCTACAACACTCTGCATATGCCTTGCTCCTCATCTGATTAATACAGACACCCCCCACCCCTCCCCCCCCAAAAAAACCAAAAAACTGGGACACACAAGCTGTCATAGTTGATCCTGAAAAGTGTTCAGTATAGGCAGAAGATAAATGTAAATATAATATATGAATGTTATTTTCATAAAGGGGTGCTAAAGAAGGGCCTTACAGACAGACAGACAGACAGATAATATTATACTTCTTATTATATTATATACAACATATTAACGTCTTAATCTTAATATACTATAATACTATAATATTAAAATATAATATGTATACAAGTGTCCAAAATCAGGTAAATGTCTGAAAATCAGAATTTTTGATTTCATTTTTTTAGGTTTGTGGATTAGCTCAATAAGTTCAGTGACGTTTCTCGTGCTTCATTCCACGCTTTCATTGCGGTCTGGCGCTAGTTTTTAATCATCTTAAAAGTTGCATTAAAACAAGTCTTAAATGCATTTTTATGCAAAAACGATTTCCAGATATATTTTGATGATGAGAAATGTCGTGTTATCATGTGAGGATGTACGGCAGAATGTTAGTGAGGTGAAATTGTAACACTCTTTTCAAACCTAACACTGCATATCTGATTTTCACCAGAAAGCACTGAGCATTGTGCAGTCTGATTCATCAGAAGACACTGAGCTTTCACCCACTGCTGGATGTGAGCTCACACACACACACACATTTGCACAGGCACATTGCAGTCTTTGTTCTTTCATTTGCACCCCTAATCTAAATAACATTACAGATACACCTCACCCTAACCTTAACCTCAGTAGCCAAAAGCAAATCTTTATTTACTCTTTAGTTTTTGAAATAAAACCTGGAGCTTTTCTATAAAAACATCCCCTCTTAGGGGGACCTGTCCTCAAAAAGCCTTAAAAATCGGGCACATCCCAAATTGTCCTTACCCTTAGAGGACAATCTGGTCTTCCCAAAATCACACACATACATACATACACACTTTGTCAGCACTGCACACACTGTCTCCCTTGAGTCACACTGCCATCCTGTGTCCACACACTGTAAGTGTCACTTTGGAAGGAGACCTGCTCTGTTCTCTTGAGCCTGCCTGTTTAAGGACATGGGACCTTTCCATCACATGGAAGTTTTAACTCCACCTTTCTTCCTCTCTTCCCACCCCTTTTCTCTCTCTTTCAATCTCTCTTGCTTTCTCTCTCATTTATGCATGTATACGCACATGCCTACATGTGGACCTGGCCACCTTTCTGTGTGTGTGTGTGTTTGCGTGCTCCTCCAATGCAAAGCTGGGGGACACCAGTGTCACATCATGTCACGCTTTCTCCCTCTGCTCTTGTTCACACACTCATCCTCCTGTGTGTCCATCAGACCATCGTCTCATTTGTCCTCACCATGTCCGGTCTCCATCGCTTTTTCCCCATCAGCCTGGGCTTCATTTGGATGCCCGAGGTAAGGCTGCCTCCATCTCTCCTCCACCTCCATAAGCTTCGCTCTGTCTTTCTCTCTTTCACCTCCATCCATCGCTTTGAGCCCTCTCCTTTGACACACTTGTCTATATTTCGCTGTGCTTCTTCTTCTTCTTCTTCTTCTTCTTCCTTTACTTTCGTCTCCTCTTTATTTTGTCGTGCGTACCGCCCTCCGGAAGGCGGAGTTGCGCTTGAGTTGGGTTTTGTTTTTTCCAGTTGGTTTAGCTCCTGTCCTTCACACGCCATCGTCCCTCCCCCCCTGCAGGACGTCTCCAGAGGGTCTCCGAGTTTCTGGCTGTGTTTGACTGGGGTCAAGCTCTCGCCACTGGGAAGAGCCAAAGTCCAGCAGTGAATCGGCGAAGAGTCCCGGTAGGCGGCGGCGATGGCAATGGCCTCACATCCTCGTCGCCGGAACAGTCTCCCGACGCTCGATTGGCTGTCGACGTGGATGGGACGCTCTTGGTCCAGCAGATATATCAATGCTCCAGCTTCCTCCCAATCCCATGTGTGTCCACACGCCCCAGCTCCTCGCTTCGCTAGTAGATTTGGAGGAATGATCTTGACAAGAAACAAGCCGTCTTTTAGATTTCTCCCTGTCGCCTCGGTTACTCATCTGGCGTATGGCCTTGTGTGTCTTCCGTACATACCTTTAAATTTTCTTTCCCCCTCCTGAGTGTGGTGGGTCGGCGCTGCCTTTCTCCCGATTCATGCATATTGAATCTAGGACAGCTCCACTCCCCCCCCAACACCCCTTGTCCTCCAACTGCACCACGGATAGAGAAACGGAGCTGAACTTGTGTGTGTGTGATGATTGTGTGTGTGTGGTTTTGTGTGTTGTTAACGCAGGTTCAGGCTAGCAGCATGCTGCGCTACAAGCAGGGCTTTCAGACAGCCGTCCTGCAGCGAGCCGATCCGAGCCGCTTTACCCCGAGCACTTAACTTAATTAAACGCAGCGTGTGGAGCTGCAGAGCTAAAACTTTTTCATATCTCTGGGTTCTATTTAGCAGATGTGATTAATGTGAGTGTGGGTGAGTACACGTGTGTGTGTGTGTATGGGGGACATGGGAGGCTCTCTATGGCTTTATCCTCAGCATTGCTTAATGAAAAAACAAAAACAGCAATCCACAAGCCATCACCTGCGTCTCTACCCTAAACACAACTCTCCACCATCTGCCCAGACCTCAGTAAATATCAGTGTGTTTTCTTCTCTCATTTTGTACAAGACGGGGAAGAAAGGGACGGCTTTTGTTTCACTGGGTGATGGGTAAGTAGAGTATAGCCTGTACCAATTTATCCACTAAGTATTTACATACCCTGTAAAAAGAGAAAGACAGAAAGAGCTGTACTTCTTCTTTTCCGGGTCTTCATCCTTTATTCCTCATGCTCGCTAAGAGCAGGCATGTGTACGTTCATCTGGTATGGAGAGTGGACAGGACTCACTTGACCTTCCCTTCCTCTTGTATGGGCATTCCCTGTAGCACACGTCTGTTTTATGTCTAGTGTTACAGGTAAAGACTGTTTTACTTGTTCTGACTGAATATACACCAATCAATGAATTTATTGTAAAAAACAAACAAACAAACAAACGGAAAAAAGTATGAAAGCTACGAATACTTATGAAATATCCAGACGAATGGAGAAACTCTACGTTATGACGTTACGGAATGTTAATAAATTTTAGTGGTTATAATTATTATCATTATTATTATTATTATCTGCATTAAGACGAGTATAGTACACTTCAGAAGTGTAAAGCTGGAGTCAAACTGCTATTTTAATTCTATTGACAGTTCTCCCGTTTGTACAGGGAGATATGCCAAGTTACGCTTTCCTTTGGTTTCTTTTGTAATCTGCAATGACATTGATAACGTAGCTATGAGGCTGAAATGAGCATCTGAAAGGCACTGAAGGGTAGCCAGCACTTCTGGCTTGTAAAAGGGACATGGTCATTCCATGTAGTTTTACTTCTTCTTCTTGAAACCTTCCTTTAACGACAACCTTACGACGCAAACTACACTGTGAATTAAAAAGAGAGAGCTCTGTATCTTTGCCCATAACTTTAGGCAAAAATTCTTTTAGTGTTGCATTCAATGTTAAACAAGCAACAAAGTGATTACTGAATTGGGGCTGGGGCCGTTGGTAGTTAGGTTAGGGAGTTGGGCCCGTGATCAAAAAGTCGCCAGTTGAAGTCCCACACATACCACTGAGGTGCTCATGAGCAAGCCCACTGCTCCTTCATGGATGGGTCAAATGCAGGGGTCACATTTGGTTGTGGTGCACTGTGTGCAGTGCTGTGTTCCTAATGACAAATAATAATCACTCACTTATATCACACCTTAATGTGTGAAATCACAATGGAATTTGCCTTTTAATGACAAATAACTTAAACAGTGAATAATTAAGTGATTTATAACCAAATTTAACAAAAATGTTCTGTTTTTTGCAATTACAAGTTACAAAGAGTGTTGAAAATGTCCCGCTTTTGCATGGACACAGGCACAAAGTCACCAGTGCCACTGGTAGATCGTCAGTGGTCCTTCATCCAGACCATTTGTAACAATTTCGGGGTTTTGCAAAGTGTTGTAGCTACAATTTTTAGGTATAATCACTGCAAGAAAAACGTTGCGGTCAACATTTGCCAAAGTTATGGGCAGAGGCAGAGAGGTCCTTTTTTGACTCACAGTGTAGTTCAAATGTTTGACCCTGATAGCTACTGAGAGGCAGTAGAAATACCTGTAGTTTGAAACGTTCTCAGTGCTTCAACAATATATGATGGTTTTGCACAAGAGCTTTGATGAACGACTAGTTTATGCTTAGAGCATATTATCCTACTAAGAAATATTGAAATATTATAAGAGATTGATCTGTGATCTACCGAAGTTTATAATCACAGTGTCACTTTAATTACTGCAGGATGTAACTCATTAGGTTTTGTCCTATTTTTCGTGATGTTATTTTTCATTTGAAAGTTAACTCGAACCTGCATCTCACTTTATTTAACTTTATTTCAACCAAAGATTGGCACTAACACAAAGATAAACCATTTTACTATTTTTTTACTCCATCTTCTCACCTAAAGGATGTTTGAGAATGTAGTGGCGATGGCGCGCGAGTATGCTATGCAACACAACGCACTCTCCTGAACAACCAGCAAAGAGTCAGACTGGGACAAACCCAAGTGTTTTTTCCTTCTTCTCTGTCTACCTGATTTTCCTTTTAACTGAGGAAGAGAGATTTCTGGCTGAATTGTTGAATATGTACATATTAATGTCTGTACAAATAACAGCCTTTGAATGCTAGCTGTAGCCAGGGAGAGATGATGGGTTTCTCGACGACGAAACAGCATTTCAGTGGTTTTCCTGTTTGGGGGTCATTTGTAAATGCTTGGGGCTGAGGGAACTTGTATTTTTGCAATAAAGTTACTACCAATGCACTCCAGCCGGGGCGCTGCACAACCGCCTATGTGCTGTGTCTGTGTGTGCTGTTTTTCTCTAGCTACTGTATTACAGTTTCACTAGCAGTGTCGGCATCTCATGCACATTTACTTTGAAAGCCAATGATATTAACAGCAATAAGAAGACAATCCAGACTCAGACAGCTGTATTAAATCTTGATGTGTTGTTGGTTCATCATAGCACTTTTACTAGTAAGGTATTAATAAAGTTAATAAAGTTTATTCCTAATTAAAACCAACTAAGCACTGGTCCATTGGCATTTAGCAGAATCATATCCAGAGCAACTTGTATTTCCTAATCACACAGACAATCTTCCTGGATCAACTTGAGGGGATTAAGAATCTTGGACAGGGGCCCAACTGTGATATTTAGGTTCTCCTGAGATTCAGACGCCCAGTCCTTTGGTCACCAACACAGTTTTAGTTAAGCTGTCAAAGTTTTACTTGAGTTGAAGTAAAAAAAAAAACAACAACAATCTTTTGAATGTCATTGTTGCATTGTTTCTGCAAATCATTTTTAGAAACCAGTAATTCTGAAACAACCTGCTGGTGAAGATGACCCATGATGAATACAGCAAACATTTAAAACAATTTTAATCATTCCTCACCTCAGCAACCTCAAACATGGTTCTCAAAAAGGCCATGGGTGCTCTGATGGGGAGTCTTTACAATGAAGAGAACAGAAGTCCAGTGAAGTGTAACAGCACCGCACTGTGGGTATTTCTCTTTACTGCATCCTTTTACTTTGCTACTGTTACTGGCTGCTTATTATGCATACTAGTCATTTGCTACCTAAAGGTCACAGTTAAAGAACAACCAATTAATTTGTACAACATGTCCTTAAAAGTGGTCTTTGGGGAGTTTAATTGGGATTATGGAGGAGATGAGTGAGAATTCAGTTTTGCTGATTATATTAGTATGTTTAAAATGGCATGGCATCTTTCAATTTGTTGTTATCTTTGTTTTTATCCAAAATGAACTAATGGAAAGAGCTTTTTTTTATAACCTAACCTAACAATTAGGTTTTCTATTTAAAATCCATAATGGAATCACATTTTTTTAATGCATAATTAACTCCTTCTGAGGTTAACAGTAAACTGGATCACACTGCTTCGCTAGGCGAATGATAACAACCTTGTAGATCACAAAAGATCACAATATTGGACTGAATATTAAGGATGATGTAAGTGTGTTTAACAGATTTGTTGAACATTCACTACTTATGTATAAAAATTCCCCAGCAATGAGAAGAATTCACTTAACAAGATCATACAGTTTTTTATGGGTGTCTGGGCCACTAGGGGTCCCACGTGAGCTCTTATTATATTTTACAGTTTTAACTCAGGCAAAAAAATAATAATTTAATTCATTCATTCATTATCTGAACTGCTTAATCCCTATCGGGGTCACAGGGACTGGAGCCTATCCTGGGAACTACGCATGCAAGGCAAGGACCAACACACTGCAGGGCAATAAGAACTAATAGTAAATAGTAAATAAAAATTAATGGTTAAAATATGACATTGTTAGCTGGTGTGTGCTGATGGAATACTGATAGAACAGTAACTTAATTATCTGAGCATGACATTAAAAGTTTCACTACTAAAAGTAAGACTTAAATTATTTACATGTTAAAAATCTTGTTATTCAGGTTTGATATGACAGGCAGCGGTGAAATCAGTCAGTATTTGCCAAAATATTTTTTGCTAAAGGTAAAATCTTTGGCCCTGATATTGACCTGCAGTAGTAAGAGCTTGAAAGCTTCTCATTAGTTGTAGCACAAGAGCCTTTAGGAAGGACTAGGGATTGTATAGAAGCAGAAATCCAGCCCTATGCCTCGGCAATTGGAATAAGATCTTTTAACTTTTAATGGAATAGGTAATTGTTTGCTTTGGTCCATCCTGAACCTCACTGCTCACGTCACTTACTGAAGATAAGACTGAAGAAGAAAACTTGAACAAGATACAGTCCTGAAACTGTACACTGCATCTCTGTGTGACTCTGAAGTTTGCAGTTAGTTGCTTTTATTTCCAGAAGTTGTACTTAAGTTTAATTGGAAATGAAGTTAGCACAATATGAGCAAATATGCCTTATTTTTCCAACACCATTGTGCAAATGAGAAAAACACAAAATCCCAAATTGCTTGAGGAAGCAGGCTCTACTTAAAATTCTTCCAAATGCCATGAATGCAAACCTGGTGAAGCCTTGATAGGCTCAACAATCTCAACCAAGACATGACTTTCATTACAAATATACTGTTCAAGAGTAATGAGGAGCTCTGATTGCTGTAGGCAGTATGAAATAAGGATTAGGCAATAAAAACTTGTTTTCTTTGGCCAATTTAAATGTAACTACCATAAAATTAAAGCTCACATTTGTGAACGTAAAAGCAGAAATTGTGCCAGGGACAGACAGGAACACTGTGAGTGTTTCAATTGCTTATGTAATATGTTATATAATTTTGAAGTCAAATTATTCCAAAAAATGTGTGCACTAATGTGCTACTGTTCAACAATAGGGAAGAGGTTCTGACTTCGGACATACGACCCTCTGAAAGGAGGCCCTCCTGGAGAAGGGGAAGACAGTAATAAGGATTATTGCTGTCTTCTTTCTTTATTCTTTCTTTCTTTATTTTGTTCTCTGGAAATCTTCAGTGTGTCTTCACAGTCTCTGGGAAGTTTAACAAAAGAGGTCATCTTTTTTTTCCTTGTGGGTTCTTGATGGCATATTTTGAGGGAGATGGCGCTTCATGGACATAGATAGTTTAGTTTTCAATATTAATAATGCATTAAAAGCACTTTTTATTAGAGACTCAGTTATTCGTCATTCTTATGTGTCATTCATTCATTCATTATCCAAACTGCTTAATCCCAACTGGGAACGCTGGGGGACCGGCGCCTATCCCGGGGAACTGCAAGGCGCATACACTCACACCTCACAAAATCTTACTCACACCTTATGGGGCCTATTTTAGAGTGGCCAATTAACCTATATAGCATGCCTTTGGACTGTGGGAGGAAACTGAAGCACCCGGAAGAAATCCATGCAAACACGGGGAGAGTATGCAAACTCCACATAGAAAGACCCTGCTGCCGACCCAGGGCTCGAATCCAGGACCTCCTTGCTGTGAGGCGGCAGCACTAACCACTGCGCCACTGTGCCAAGCAGACTTAGAGCTGAGTTAAGGGATTAGGGACAGTGTGAGAGTAATTACTCACTGATGAGTAAAAGTGGAAACGTAATTGTAATAGTTCATATTTATAATATGAAATAGCAATAATGGGGGCTGACATTAAAAAGTAATCTTGCAATCCTTGAAATAATCCTTAAATAATATTCAAACTCATACTATTACACTAACATAGTTTATGTATCCATAAAATGCACCTTTCTTTTTTTTCTTTTCTTTCTTTCTTTCACTCGGAGTGAATGGTTAGTTCCTCCACACCGTGTGGGTGTTTCAGTGATGCTGCTTCTCTGATTCAGCGTCTTGTCTCTTCTCCCCGATTCCTCCACGTGGTCCGCATCCCGGCATGTGCCACCGCCTCACGTGCACCCAGCTACAGACAAACTCGCTCGCCGCCTGAATGATAAACGTCTTCTGCTGCTAAAAATACCCACGGCATGGGAGTAGGAGGGAAATAGAAGGTGGGAGACTATTTTTACACCATCTTACTCAAACTGTGAATCGTGACATCCTTCGACCCACCGTGCCATTGTGCTTCTCTTTATTTATTAATTTGTTCACACCTCATGAGCAAGGGTATTATGAGACTGTTAAAACGTGCCGTAGGAAGAGAAAAGGAAGTCATGGTTTCTGTGGAATTCCCCTGCACCTCCCGCCTCCCCCCCACGATTTCTTTATCACTTCCGGCTTCAATAGGAAACTTTCTGCGCTGACACAAAACTGGTGTAGGTGTCAGGCGGCCCACTGATGTTTGTGAGATGTACAGATGATGGAAATTTTTAAAAGCCTGCTTTCTGACAATACTGTATACTGTATTCTGTACTGCATTCAGAGCTTAATAAAGATTCAGTGCTCATTTCAGGGATTTTAGAGACATGAGATTCAAATCCTAATGCAGTGACCCCACATGCCACACACCAAGCATCTGATGAGCTATGATCAAATAATTTTAATCAGTTTTCTAGAAAAAAAAAACTGAGCTTTCACTGGAAACTCATTAATTCGGTGGCATCAGCACGGCCATTCCAAGGGCACAGTGATTAGTTCTCAACATAAAAACATTGCACTTTATTAACTAATCGTCACCTCGCTTTTAAGGTATTGCTCCAGAGTTAATGGGGGGGATTTTGGAGGGCACAGTTTTGAACAGCAATATGCATTACTACATCACACAGCCATGCACACGCACACGCACACACACACACACGTCACTGCAGTAAGGTTGCTTAGCAACAGCTTTTGCTGGGTATCACCTTGTCTTTTGGCTCATGAAATGTCAAGAAAGAATGTGCCAGCTAAGCCACAATTTTTGTTTTATCTAAATTCCTTTACTTAGTTCTCAACTTGGAAATTTTGTAGATTTGATTTTGCTACTCAGGATGAGTAAACATCTGAGTCATATACAAATAAAAAATATTATTTTGTATTTTGGTCTCACAGCAATGTTAGAAACTTTTACAGTTCTATCATCTCCATTGAGTGGCAGTGCACTCATGACCTCAAAGTGCTTCAAGACACTTTCAGTTCACCGGCGCATGTGGTGCGTTTGAAGATAAATGTTTAGTCAGATTTTGCGTGCTCTTTCAACCTGAGTGTTGGCTGAATGTCACCGTTTGAGTCCAGTACATCTCAAGAATTTTTTCCATATGACCTTGACCCACCATGAGGTTCTCCTTCGGTCCAGAGATGTACATGCAGTCGGCTCAAACTCTTACTTGAGCCAACTGCTCAGTGGAATCTGAGGCACTGAACATTCAAGAGCCAATTATTCCCATGACCAAGCAGCAGAGCGGACGGTTGGACCCAGAGACGAGCCCCAGGGCAGCTAGATTATAGAACTTTCCCACAGCAAAGAAGATGGCAGCATGAACAAACTAGAAAATTGTTTGCTGAGGAAAGCTTTTCAGACCAAATGTTGGAACTCTTTTTAGCAACAGTAGTAAAAAAACATTTTTGTTTTACGGTTCATAACATCGATAAGATGAGCAGCACTGTCTGTCCCAAGCTCAGCACAAGAATTCATTTGAGGACGCCAGATGTAAGTGACCTTGTAGCGAACACAAGCAAGAGTTCATATGATTTTCCAGTGAACCCGGGTCTAGCTAATTAAGTTTAACGTGGTGTGAGCCTGTGGGCTATGGGTTCATGCCTGCTGATTAGAAGAGTTGGCAAATGAACGAGCGCCGTCACTATTGACAGCAGCTATAAGGGAACAGTCAATATGCGGCCTGGTAAACCCAAGCCTTCCGGGGTCCGAGGATCACATGGAGCCTCACCATCCCACTCTCCCTCCCTCCTCTTGCTAATTAGGTCATTTCAGCCTGCACTCGTTTGTATGTTTTGGGGGTTAAAGCAACACTGAGAGGGAGATCAGACTGAACAGAATTGACTTTGTTGGTTAAAATGTTAGCCGAGCCTCATCTCATGTCTAGGCAGAGCTGAAACTGGCCTCACATTGTCTGGTGAGGAAAAAGGAAATTCGCTTTTCATGGGCCTGGTAGTATGTCTTATATTCACTCTGAATTGCGCTTCTGTCTGTACAAGGCAGGTAGGACAGCTAGATGTTTGGTGATTAATTACTTGAATCCTGGAGCTGTAAACAGTATTACATGTGATTTGGAACACAGAGACACCAGCCAGCATTCTATCTTGACTCTCCAAACTGGATTGTGATTTTGAGACTCCCACAATGCTGTCCCTTCAGTTTTTATTGACACTTTTAGAAGCAGATATATGTCTAGATGAAGAAATCTTCTTATATTCCGTCTCTTTAATCAGAATATTTAATCTTTAATTGGAAGTGCTTTAATCACCACATTTGTCATAGCAATATAATTTTACCAAGGTCAAGGTTTCTGTTGTCTCAAACAGACTGTCATGCTATTTAGTACGGCCACATTTAGTGATCAGGTCTGAACATTGGGAGCCATGGAAAAGATCTGTATGAAGCAAAAACGTGGTCATACATGGAGCACTGGAGTCCACATTTATTGTGGAATAATCATAATGGTCAGAGGATCTTGAAGCTGGATGACCTGTCAGTGTGATTTGAAGTTAGGTCATTTGTACTGTACATGTCAAGAAGCAATATTAGTAATGTGGAGAAAGGGATGAACACAAACTTGCAGATTAAAGCAGTAGAACAAGTGGTGCCTTAAGTCCACTTTGTAGGTTTATGAAAGTATTACTGCTCTTAAAGCCACTGCCCTCTGTCTTTCTAGGAAAATGCAAATCTGGATTGAATTGAGAATGCCAGAGTTCACAATAGCCACATAATGAAATGCACCGGGCAAAAAAAAAAAAGCTTAATCCATCTCTGATTTCACTTCTGCGTCCGGGGTTTCCATTCCTTGATGAGAATAAGATTCCGACCGGGGTGGACTATAAAGTGACCCCACCTTATTGGGCTCTCTACTACTCTGAAAGAAATTGCTTGTTGGATTTAGGTCAAGGATTCTGCCATTATTTTCTGTATCCAGAAGGCTCTTCTGAATAGGACTATTAACCACAGACCCACGAGATTACTTATGAAAAGGAAATACTGTATCAAGCTTTTTTTTTTTTCATATCTTCAATCTCATGTTTCAATGGAGTTATTATATTCATAAGTGTGAGCACGTCCTCCACACATGTAGTTAACCCCTCCACTTTCACACAGGCCAATAGACAGGGTGATTTGGTTCTCGGGTTCAGCTGTAGTTGTGCCATTGCTGTAGATCTCTCTCATAAGTCCAGTCTCTATGTAAGAGCATCATTCACCCATCATGAGTGAGATAAGCAGCTAATGCTCAGAGGATGTTAAAAGAATAGGGTCGCTCAGCCCTTAAAGTATGGGAATTTTGTTGTCATTGTCCTTTTCCATGCTGCATTTGGTGCTTGGAATGTCACATTACAGTAAGGAAAGGGGTCAATAATTTTCAATTCAGTTCAATTTATGTGTGTAGTGGTTTTACAAAAGATATTGTCATAAAGCAGCTTTATGGAATTCCAGCTCCAAGGCCCTAATGAGAAAGCCCAGGACCGGGAGGTAAGACAGAACACCCTTTGAGGACATGATGATAACAAATATGATGAAGAAAACTAGAGAGAAAACCAAGATTTAAAAGGGGGGCCGATCTGAGCAGAGTATGTGTGTGTATGTGTTTGGGTAATGAGGTTTTTGTCTCATGTCTCATGACTTACTACCTCTTAGATAAGTACAGTGTACATAGAGTCTCCTGGTGCTCCATACCATTCAGCCGTGTGCTAATTTAATTGGCCTTCATCATGCTGCCATCCTCCTGCTGAGTTCACAGAACATTGCCCACTCTTGTAAACACATTATGCAACACACAACAACTCAACACATTTTCAAGTTGAAATTTAAGTGCTTTCGCGGTTTGATGGATAATGTACTGGACATATAGACATACAGCAAGGCCCAGAAAGCAAAAGTTCTGTGTTGACCTCTTGTCATCAAACCCTTAGCCGCACTAATGCTAATATGTTGTGAAAAGGCGCGATGTGTGTTTAGATGCGCCCCAGCCCGGCCATGTTGACGTCTCTCTCTGATGTCCTTGCTCGCTCTCTCACCTTTCAGTTTGACTGCACGTTGCGTTGCCATTGAATAGAATTCTCTGAATCTCACAATTTTCCAAGAACCTGAGATTCTGTGTTCTTGGAATGGAGAAGTGTGAGTGTGGGTAGCAACACTCTTATCATTGTTATGTGTAAATGGACTGACCTTTAAGCTAAATTCAGATTATGGATAAAGTATGTATCTTGTAGCAGTGCAAGCATGTAAGTTTACTGTTCTTGTAATGCAGTTCATTAGGGTTGGAGTTGAAAAACACAAATTTGGAATTCTAGCTTGCTGTGATTTCCTGCAGTGATTATGCCATTTATTTATGTGTGCATTCTATAAAGTAGCATGCCTGTCTACAACTGCATTTATTATACAAAACAGCTCAGTCTTAATTTTAATTAATTTTCATATGATTCATTGTTGTAGATTTGCTGGTCAAGTTAGGCAAATACAGTATTTATAATACAGCTTAGATTGGTTTGCCAAGTAGGTTTAATATCAAATTCAGCTTGAAGTTGTCATAAACAGCTGCAAAAAAGGTTCTGATCTGCTGAACTGATAAACAGCTTGTAAAACATTACAATGGGTGAAAGAGTAGAACTGTTGACCTAGTGGTAGGATACTCTTTTATGGACGAAGAGGGCATGGCTTCAAACCTGACTCCAAACAATGCCACTGCCATCAATGGGCTCCTAATTAAGGCCCTTAACCCCAAGAAGATTGTAAGTCATGCTAGATAAGGCTGTCTGCTAAATGCCGTAAATGTAAATGTCGCCACATTTTTAGACAACCTTTAAAAGAGCGAACTTCCAGTTTGAGACAAGTTTGGCCCTCAACACAACGTTAAAAGTTGCTGTACATCAGGCGCAGAATGCAGTGGTTGTGAGAAGAATAGATGGAGTATAGAAATAAAGGGACCTTTATTTACATCTAAAAGAGAAACCGCTGTGTGTAATGTATGTACACATATGTCTAGCTGCCGACAGTGCAATTTAAGGAACTCATTTTAAAGGAGAAAAGCTGAAAAAGCACCTAAATTCACAATTTTGCTTTGAATTCTTTGTAATAAAATTTTATTTTTAACGTTCAAAAATGCTTCGGAGGATTTATTTCTTTTTTAGTACACCTAAACACATAAGTCGATTGGTGTAAAACCGCTCTGCCTGTTTGAGTCTAATATGTATTTGCCTTCTCTATCCCTGCCCATATGATGACCCAAAACGTGATTAATGAAAGAGTCTAAATTATACTCAGATCTCACATATGATTGCCTCTGGCTCTGTCTTGCACTCACATGACATCACATGGTCCCCTGGTATAGAGAATGCATCATACTGATCCGTATCATTGCCTGTGCCTTCACATTCTACTAACTGTCATCCTGATACCTTGGCCATAAAAGCAAACCCCAAGAAATCCCAAGAAATTAATATTAAAGCCTTGCTCATCAATCCAACCCGGCTGGTGTAGAAACTCCAGTTAACAAGTCTATACACTTGAGCAGTGTGAAAAATACTTTCAAAACGTTTTATACAGTCAGACTTGAGAAGAATTGAATCTAAATTTTCCTAATCACTGTAAGTGGGTGATCATTAATATTTTTTTAAGGAAAATAGAAGCCAAATAACTGTGGAAGCTCAGATTCTTTGGCACGTTTCTTTATTATAGTTTTATATAGTTATATCACTTTATATAGCAAATAACTTATTTGATTCACCCTTTCTGGGGGCAATTTTCAGTCCCTTGAGTATCACATATTTATATCCAGTCTGTATTTTAGGAGCTTTCTATTTATGCAAGTTTTCTTAAAAGTCTAATGCAGTGCAATTCACTCATCTAACCCCCTTGCAGGGACACAGATGCAAAGCTGTCGCAGAAGTTCTGTGTGTGTATTTGTGTGTGAGGTGTGTGTGTGATGCTGTGGGACAGGATTATTGTGGGATTAATGTACATTAAAAAATCCTATCTCGCTGTTTTCATGCTAATCCTCCCATCATTCCAAAGCCTGCATTTTCAGAGGGAGCCTTAGTGGATTCTAATCTCAGAGCAAACTGTCACAGCGCTTTCTTAAGTGACTCAGGTGACATGCACGACTCATGCTCCCAATGTAAATCCAGGTTTACTGGTAGAGGGAGGAAAAATTGGGTGGCAGAGCAACTCTGATCACTTCTTGACCCATTCCAAGAAACAGGCCTGGATTAAACAATGGCACCTTGAATTGGGACTCGATTAAACAAAAAGGACAGCCAAAGGGTGTGTAGAAAGTACAGCTAAAAAGGACTTCAAAATCATGGGCATCTAATTCCCAAATCAGTGACAATTATTACAATAGACAAACTAATCTATGTTATGAATGTTAACTTCAGTTAGGAAAAAACATTTTTTGAAAATAAATAAAAAATGCTTATTATTAAATTAGACAGCAAATTTGTTAATATATATTCAGTATTTTCAGTTACCCTTATTTTAGCCCTTATTATATTTTGCTAGTGTGTGATCATTAAAAATAGTGAGGTAGATTTCATCTTTTTTGCACTGATCTGTGAAGGTTCCAGTTTCTTTCAGCTGCTTCTGGATCTGTGGCAATTCAGCATTAAATAAACTCAGTAGCCTGCATCTATCACACCAAGCACCAGTGACCAAATATACTACCAGCGGAAGTGAGCACCATTTTGCCTTCTTAATTGCTGGGTAAAGTTGTAAATCAGCAGTTCTCAATCCTGCGACCCTCTGCTCAGCACAGATGCAAGTATTCCCAATCGCAACCCACCCAATCTGACTCATTAGCTAATTACCAATGTAAGATCAGGTGTGCTGGACCGGAAAATACCAAATCTGTGCAGAGCAGGAGGCACTGTGTAAAGGGCCAATTCTGAATCTCTTAACAAAAATGAGAAATCTCCTTTTCAAAAACAATATAGTAAGAATATTCCAAAGTGTGTACCAAATTGTTTACATTGAATATCTTTATTCATAGTTTATATGAGTGTGCAAGTTGCCTAGATTTATAAGAATAACAGGTGGTGACAATGGTCTCCACACAGCTGTAGATTATCAGGGTATAAATACCAGTAATCTTTCCATAAACCTGGAGGTTAAGTCTATCCCATGTAGAAAGAAAGTGCAGAGAGTTCTGTTCTGGAGAAAGATGCTAATCTTTGCTCTTTGCTCATTGTTACATCACCAATTAATACAATTCTCCAAATAGTTTCAATTTGCCAAGCTTGTTTAGTTATTCAGTGCATTCAGAAGGCTGGCTATGCGAGCCAAACATCACTTTTTGCTCTATATTAAAAAAACCTGGCAAACAAAAAGGAAATTAAAAATAAAGAAAAAAACAAAAAGGGAATTCATTTCAAACTATCTTTTGGGTGTGTTAAGTTCAGGTTTAGGATATTTTACTTACTGCCTTATTTATCGCATCATATTATACATGATGATTTGAACTAGCCTGAAGTGCAAGGTAGATGGCATTCTGTTCCAAAAAAACAAGACCCCAGAGTGCATTGATCTGATTTTTACAGGACAAACCTTGTCAGTCAACTATGAGGACGAGAAAAAAAACAAAAAAATATTGTTCATTATTTGTAATCAAGGTAAAATATGAATTAATTATAACACCGATTTGAGGTCATATTGTGATAATTAAAAGATTGTATAAAGGCAGACAATGTTAATTGTTAATTTTTCCATAATATTACATGTTTTTAGATATAGTTTACAATAAAATATTACATGGAAAACTACTTATAGGCTTTTGTTAAATATATTTTTGTTTAAATTTTGAATATTTTTGTTTATTGATATATTTAGTTAACAGTAGTTGCCATGGCAAATTATTTGTTTGACTGCTAGATTATTAGGTGGCCTTTCCTTCAGTGTTTTACATGAATTTATTCTCCATTGCTTGTCTGTGACTCTCAGTTTATTATATAGCGCCAGAAGCCCCTGTGAACACAAAGCCAAAATGCATCACATGAATAATCCGTAGGAGCTGTGAGCAAAGCCCAATCAGGCAGACATAATTTAACATGCCATCATGCCATCATGGTGTCCTGAGACGTTCATGGAGATAATGGCCAATCATGTCCACACATCCAATTTAATGGATGAAGATTTTAGGGTGTGATAGGACACAAGCCCAAGTTGACTTCAGTCACAGTGGTGAATAAAAGACAGTTAGTGTGCAACAAGCTCATATCCCAATATAACTTTACTGTCACTCTGGAGCAGCTGTCACTGTGGCTATGTGCACACAAGCATTAGAAATGGTCTTAAACGTCTGTGTTGTGTATGCGGCAGACAAGGTGACAGCTTTGGTAACAGGATTGCTGAGCTCTTTAGCAAGCCACTCCGGGAGACACTCAGCACTGTGGATTATTAGCAATGGGAGCTGCATCAGGCACTGAGCAGGGCGTCTGGAATCCTGGGCAACGCTGTGAAACATTTAGAATGTCATGAAAGACACTGTGCTTAACATATGACCTGATGGCAACAGCAACAATATTCCCATCCAGTTTAAAGAAGGTTTTGTTATGTAATATGACTTTAATTTATTCCCCTCACACACACATACACACACCACACACTACTTGCCAGAGACTAGTAGAGTCAAGCAAAAAGTTTATGCCATAGCCTGGCAGATAAACAGAGAGGCGTGTACTAGAGGTGTAAATCAAGTTTCATCACGATGCTATTATATCGATACTATTTTATTGACTGAATGGATAGCGATTCTGTGTCTGCCAATATTAGAAAATCTGATACCAAACAATTTTTATTTGATTCATGAGCCATATCATACAATCACTTCCTTTCTTGAGCTCAACCAGACATTAAAATGAAAAACAATCTTTAAAAAAAAAATATATATAGACCTCCTGTTCAATGTTAAGTGACATTACAGTGTTACAATATGTATGATGTCTGATCAATGTTTTCATTTTGAATCAATGCTATTGGGTTGCTGATCATTGTATCTGTGTATCGATGTAGATTGATGTATCGTTACATCCCTACATGTTATCTCCCTTTGAATTATGGAATAAGGGAGAACCGCACATATTTTCACTTGATTATTATTGATTATGTAGTTTCTAATTACATTATTTTAATTGCCAATATTTTACTCTTCTGCACCTCCTAAAGTATCAAGTAGCATCCTGTTCCATTATTCCACTCTATATATTAATTCTCTAAATATATCAACCACATCTCAACCTGGCCATTCTAAAATCAAATGATTGTGAAAAATGTTTAACTTTCTTCATCTGCAATTCAAGGCAAAACTAATTGAACCTTTTAACTTACCCTTAACCATGAGGCTAACCAAACAAGTCGAACAGTAGAAAAGTTAACAGAAGAGTTAATAGAACTGTTGATATATTGACAAGAATTTATACTGCATCTATTCAGCCCTACACAGTATGACTAGATAGAAAATTGTACTGATGGTGTCAAAGTGCAAATAAAATAAAGAGAACTCAATATGCACATTAATACTTAATGCCACTGATTCAGGTTTGAGTTCAGGTTTGCTCAGGGGCTCAAAGGTAGTAGTGCTGGGGGTAGAACACAGATCGGCTCAGAACCTCTGGTCTGTATTTGAGAATCCAGTCAGCACCACAACTTTGACTTCACAACACATTGAAAACGCAGATATAAAAAGACTTATAAACTAAGTGCTGTGGTGTTTGTCTTAAATGTGCTTCAGAACTCCAGACTCAATCAAGGATTAAATATGTTATCAGGAAAAAAATACAGAAAAAGTGTTTTCCAAATGCACTATTTTTATTTACTGTCCAGATGCCGGAGAATTTGGAAGATGCAGTAGCAAATTACAAAGTGGTTCTTTTTCTATTCGCACGTTCCACAGAATAGTTAGGACATAGCAATCCTATTACATTCTCATTTGATTTCAGCTTTTACATATATTTAACAATTCCTGCCAAAACCTTGATTACAAATATGAACAATATTTTTTGTTTTTTTCTTGTCCTCATAGTTTACTGACAAGGTTTATCCTGTAAAAATCAGAGCAGTGCACTCTGGGGTCTTGTTTTTTTGGAAAAGAATGCCATCTACCTTGCACTTCAGGCAACTTCAAATCATCATGTATAATATGATGCGATAAATAAGGCAGTGTCATGGTGTAGTGGTTGCAGTGTGGAGGAGGGAAGGGGATGAGGACACTGTTGCAGGCTTGACACAAAAGGGTTTATTGAGGGTAAAGGTATGTGAGACACAAAGAGCAAAAATGCACACAAAACAGGAGCAAAGTAACAACAGAGAGGTGAGGCCCGTGCTCCCAGTCGTTGGCTTCAGGTTAAGGGGGGGTGGGGGGGTTGGGGGGGCGTGGACCTCTCCGAGTAACCAGAACAAGCAAGGTCCTTACGCTTGAAGACTGGGGAGGTAAGCTGACAATGGCCCAGACTCGGTAGCCACCTAGGCAGTCTGGCCAACCGGGGAAAGCTCACTGGGAGTCACGAGCCTGGGGAGAAACACAGGAGAAATGGGTGAGACAAAGAAACCAAAAAGGGCAATCCAAAAAGGAGACTCAAAACCAAACCGAAATCATGAGGGTCCAAAAGTCCAAACAAAGGGAAAGAAGCAGAAGGTAATCCAGGAAATCCAACAACACGCCACAAACAACCACACAAGGTATGGGGGATACAGACTCAAAGACACATGGGTTAAACTGACTTAAATAAGGCCACAGAACTCAACAAACGAGTGCTTGCACCAATCCCTAACTCAAGGCAGAACGAGACACAGCTAAACTCAATGATAAGCGCGGGGGTGTTCTACACAGATACTAACCTACTAGGTAGGGAACATGCAGTGCAAACAATGTCCCAGGAAATGGGGCGCACACTAAACAGATAGTGGACTACTCAAAAGGGCATGCAGTGTAGACACAGAACCCAGCAGTGAGGAGCAAGCTAACTCAGAAGGCTAAGACTAACCAGAGGAGACATGAGGGGCAAACACCACAGAAACAACACCCAAAAGTGAACCCAGAAAGCCAGAGAAACAAAACCGATACCTACCCAACATACCCAAACATACCCAAAAGATAGTTTGAAATGAATTCCCTTTTTTGTTTTTAATTTATTTTTAATTTCCTTTTTGTTCGCCAGGTTTTAGTAATATAGAGCAAAAAGTGATGTTTGGCTCGCATAGCCAGCCTTCTGAATGCACTGAATAACTAAACAAGCTTGGCAAATTGAAACTGTTTGGAGAATTGTATTAATTGGTAATGTAACAATGAGCAAAGAGCAAAGATCCCATTGTTACTGTGGTGAAAAAAACTTTTATGGCCAATTTCTCAGTCTAAGATGAAGCCTTTTCCTAGACTAACTTTGACTTTCATTGGTAAATCACTATTGGTTTTGCAACTTAATCCAAGACTAGGTTTAATCCATGTTCAAGAAACCAGCCCTTAATGTTTTGTGCATATTAATATGAGATACAGAAAATATTCTCTAACATTGAGTTTTGTTGACAAAATAAATGGATCACAAGCTTCCCTTTTCGGGGAACTCTTTTCAGTACTCTTTTCAGATAATGTTCCTGCTTTCAAAGCTCAGAGGCCAAAGTCTTTATAAAGAATAATTTTCTTAATTCTTGGTGTAACTATCTTTTCATTCATACCTTCTTCCTCACATCTGGTACTGAAGACAATCATTTATTTTATTCAGTAACTGACATCATGGTTACCACAGCAGCATAAGTTGAAGAAAATTAGCTTCCTAACATCACAAATAACCTGCCACATCTGTTTCATTTTGCGGAATAAGAAGCAGCACCTGACTGTGGGTTTCTAGGAACATTTTCACGTAGTGTTCTTCTTAATTGCACTTCACTGGAATTTACCCACTGTTTTATCAACACATTGAGCAATCAGTCTTATGACGACTTTGAAAAAACTGAGAGTGAGGCTTGAGAAAGTAATGAATAGGGTCTCATGCACCAAACACTTATACAATGCTAGATTGTAGGGTGCATAACTCTATAAATCTCTTTTTATCCAGTTGAGGAAACAAAGCCGTTCTGTGTAAGTGAGCTGTTTCTCATTCCGCTTGCCCCATATTCCCATGTTTACTCTATAAAACCACCACTGTTCTAAATACCCGAGATGGCCCAACATATTTCTTATCTACATATTACTATCTCTGGTAGCTGTTTTCACCCTGAGAGAGTCCTCTTTAAGGCCAATAACAACTGAACTGTAAAGGAGAGTTCTAGAACATACTGGACACAGGGGACAGAATATCTTTAATCTTCATCTCCCTCCACATATGAGGCTTTGGGAAAGTAAGATTGCATTGGCCTGAACATGATCTGTACTTACTACCTCTGGCTTGTATTTGTTGGAAAGAAACACAACCCAATAGACATTCTGAACACAGGATAAATGAAGTAACAACCGTACTGAGCAGAAATAGTGCTATGATTTATAGCACAAATGAAATGTGGCATCCCTTTACACTACAAGATGACTCATTTGTGTGTGTCTGTGTGCATTTACGAGGACTGGATTGTCTCCTAAAAGGGACAATGCTTTGTTTGTGTTTGTATGTATGTGTGTGAGACAAAGCAGTTTTTTAATGCTTATGAGGACCTGGCTGACCTCTAAAAGTTAGTGGCAAATGAGATTTGTCAGATTTTTGTGTCATTGTGAGAACATGTTTGTATGCGAGAATCATACCTCAAATGAAAAAATGCTTTTTATAGAAATGGTTTGCTTTTGGTTACTGTAGTTAGAGTTTGGTGTAGCTGTTGTATGACTGGTACATCAGGCAATTAGTAGCACAACGGTTAGGGAGTTCGCCTCGTGATCAGTTTGATCGATTTGAACTGGTCTGGATACTGAAATTCCTGTCAGAGAGGCCTCAGTCCGTCCGAATCAGCGACAACGTTTCCAGCACCATCAGGCTGAGCATCGGAGCTCCTCAGGACTGCGTTCTCAGTCCACTCCTGTTCACACTCCTGACCCACGACTGCACCGCCCTGCACAGCTCGAACCACATCATCAAATTCGCCGATGACACGACCGTGATGGGGCTCATCAGCAACAACGATGAGTCGGCGTACAGGGACGAGGTTCAGCAGCTGGCTGCCTGGTGCAGTGAGAACAACCTGTCGCTGAATGTGGACAAAACCAAGGAAATGATTGTCGACTTCAGGAGAACTCGCTCCACCCACACACCACTAAGCATTCACGGTTCCACAGTTGAGACTGTAAAAAACACCAAGTTCCTGGGAGTTCACATCTCCGACGACCTCACCTGGACCACCAACACCACCTCCATCGCCAAAAAGGCCCAGCAGCGTCTCCACTTCCTGAGACGGCTGAAGCGAGCCAACCTCCCCCCTCCCACCCTCACCGTGTTCTACAGGGGCACCATAGAGAGCGTCCTGACCAGGTGCATCTCCGTCTGGTTCGGTAACAGCACTGTTGCCGATAACAGGCGGCTTCAAAGCATTGTCAAAGCAGCTGGCAACATCATTGGTGCGTCTCTCCCGCCGCTGCAAGACAAACACTGCATCAGGAGGGCCTGCTGCATCGTGCTCGACGCCTCACCTCCTTCACATGGACTCTTTACACTCCTCCCATTCGGCAGACGCTATCGCAGCATCAGGACTCGAACCACCAGAATGCGTGATAGCTTTTTCCCACAAGCCATCAGACTCTTAAACACACTTCCTGCCCTCACACTTCCCCCCACACACACACCCGGACTGTGGACTAACTGACTCTGCTGCACCTCTGCACTTTACACATCACCATCACCGTGATGCACATGCTGCTACACATACCATCTCATTCATGTTGCACTGACGATGTACACTGAAGATGTAATTCCTCCTCAAATGACTGTTGCTACAACACTCCTGTAATAATTTTTTCACTGCTGCTACTTATTTGCACAACCATTGAACATTGAATGTATATATCACTGGTCACTTTTTAACTGTTTCTACACAAATTATTTTGAAAAATATTGCACAGACCTTGGTTCTCCACTACTGTTAAAATATCTGCAAAACTTAAATGTTACTTTTTTATACTTTTTTTACTGTTTTATTCAAAGACTGGATATAGACTTTTTCATATTGAAACTGTATCTAACCTCCTGGACATCCAGTGTCAATGTCAACTTCCACTTCTGTAGGAAATACTGCATCCAAACTGTCTGTCCTCTACCTCTATTTCCAGTTCTAGTTTAAAGTTATATTTAATATTCCATTCCTAGTTTAAAATGTATATTTTTGTATTCTATTTATATACTGTTTATTTTGTGTGCCTTATTTGTTCTTTGTCCTTTATTTCCTGTTGCACTGAAAAACTGGAGCCACGTCGTCTCGTCTCTCTGTTTATCTGTACAGTGTATATAGCAGAGATGACAAAGTTTACTTTGACTTTGACTTTGATTGAATCCTGGACTGGTAAAGGTACCACTGAGGTACTCATGAGCAAGGTACTGTTCTAGAACACTGTTCCCCGGGCGCTGCCCATTTCAGCTGCCCACTGCTCTTTCACAGATGGGTCAAATGCAGAGGTCGCATTTTGTGGTGGTGCACTGTGTGCTGTGCGTTGGTGTGTTCACAATGACAAATAATCAATTTGATTTACATTTAGTTAGAATGGAAGGCAGTGAAAGTGATTTTTAAAGATGGAAAGATCTCTTACTCTGTAGGTGTGTGTGCATATTGGCATGTGAATGTTTTGATTGGCATCCAGTATTTTTGGAAGTTGGAACTGTACCTGTGCTACCTCACACACGCACACACTCCTTCACTGAGCATTCCAAGAGTGTGTGAAACTGTGCTGTTGTTAAATAAACCTCCCAAATCCTGAACTGAATGACTGAATCCATTTGCCTGAATGTAGAAGAGGTGTGCCAGAGAGAGAGAGAGAGAGAGAGAGAGAGAGAGAGAAGAGAGAGTGAGAGGAGAAAGAGAAACGAGCAAAGAGAGAGAGAGAGAGAGAGAGAGAGAGAGAGAGGAGAAGAGAAATGATAAACACAGAGAGAGAGAGAGAGAGAGAGAGAGAGAGAGAGAGAGAGAGTGAGAGTGAGAGGAGAGGAGAAGAGAAATGATAAACAGAGAGAGAGAGAGAGAGAGAGAGAGAGAGAGAGAGAGAGAGAGAGAGAGAGAGAGAGCATGTACACTTCCCATACCTCCCTAACATAGTTCGATATGCATGTTAGGCACCCACCACCACATACACACATGCACACTCACACACGAGACACACACAGGACTGGCACATGCAGCATCGCACTGTAGTGTGTATGTGTTATGTGTGTGTGTAATGCATGTCGTTCGTAAAGCTTTTGTTTACCTTGTTTGTTTAGCAGCCCGTCTCTTCCTTCTGCTTTGACACACTTACACAAACTCATCAACCGCATGCGGACTCCGGTCAACTTGCCGGTGCAGAGCGAGCGCGCGTCCCTCCATCCTGCTCTCCTCCTCCTCTTTTCTCTTCTTCCTCTCAATCTTTCTCTCCTCACGGGAAAAAAAGGAGTGATGCTCTCCACGCTGTGAGTCGGACTGTGGGTTTTTCTTCTCCTCAGCTCGCATCTCTCTCCCGGCGCTCGCCGTGATGAGCGTCCCGGGGTTCCCCACTCCGGACCCGGCGCCTTGGAACTACAGCAGCGCGGGGAGCGCCTACAAGACCGGAGAACTTCCCGCGCTCGCCACGTCGGTAAGACGCCGCGCCACGTGCCACCACACTTTCCAACGAACGGTTATCCACGCGCCCAGACGGGCGTGGAGAATGATTTTTTGAAAATAAGTGCTCGCGTCATGTTATATCGAAGATCATGGATAATTATTGAATGACTAACGCGAGAAATTATTATTAATAATTAATTAACGGTTTAGGGACATTATGCCAGTGTTATTTTAGAGTGTACGGACTAATTGTTTTTTCAGTAATTTTGTCGTGTTATATCGGGATGCGCGATTTTTTGTTATTAATTGTTAGTAATTATTCGAACAAGTAGTAATTAATTTATAATTGACAGCCTTTATCCTGATTATATACTGTTTTTATTGCAGTAATTAATAATTCTCGTACTGATAGCATTAATGAAGACACAAAATAATTAACCAATTTTAGTTACAACTGATAGGCTACATTTTTAGGGGAAAAAAGCATAATTATTTATTAGAAAGTGTTCAAATATGTGATGCGCAAGGTAGGGACGAGGGTGACGAGCAGAAGCTGATAAAACACTGCATCCAGTTTGGAGAGGTGTGTTTGTATGTGGTGTGTGTGGGTGGGTGGGTGTGTATGTGTGTGTGATGAATGAGTGTTTACTTTGTGAATGGCCGGTGTTCATTTAATTCAAAACAGCGCTCGCGGGTTCTGTCATTTCTGAAGCAATTTTAAGTGACAGCAGGAGTTTAATGTAGAATACAATTATTAACTGTAAATTACGTGTTTCTGTCGCATTTTGAGGTGTCGAGCAGGAAAGAATAAACCTTTTGTCATCAGTCATTATGAGTTTTCAATTCGTGTAAAAGCTTTAAAAATATACGTTTATCAAAGAAAAGTTTAACGTTTTTTTTTACATTTTTGTAGTTCTTTAAAAATAACTTAATAAAAGTGGTATTTGGTGCTGGCTGCTTTATACATTAATTGTTCTACAATACTTCAGCCTTTGCAGTCACTACTGGTTGACCACACACACGTTCCCACTCGCGTTCTGTCACTGTTGCTCTGGGCTGATTACTTGCGTGTGTGAGTGTGTAACTGTCAAATTGAGGTTCAGTCAGTTTAATGTTTCTCTTCTGGCATGTTACTGACAGGCTGCTGCGTGTTTTAGATTCAAGATTTGTTTAAAAGCATCTTCTGGTTCCCAGAATTCCACTTGAAGTTGCAGACCTGATTTATTCAGATTTCTAATAAGATTAATTAATAACAACAACTACTGGCCAATTTAGGTCAGTTCAGCACCATCCCCTACTTTAATCATAACTCTACAAGTAAGAGATAAACAGAATCACGTTTTAATTAACTGTTGAATCCACAATTCTATTGTCCTAATTGTTCTTATATAACTTTCCCCTCTGGGCATTAAAACAATATACTAAATATTTTAATCAAATTCTCTCTAGATCATCGGTGAATAATCCAGGTGCCCTTAAATTAATCCAACTTTACTCAAAGCATTTACCTGTAATTGCATTTTGGTGTGTTACAGTAATAGCATGAGAATTGATTATAAACACACGTGCTTACATTCTGAACAAAAGCAGAATCTATTTTTGTTGCATTATTGCTTATTATTTTGATCTTGCTGTAATATTTTTGTTTCTTCAAAATATTTAGCATAATTTCAGAAGAGACAGATCCAACAGTTGGAGGAATGTTAGTATGACTGCGGGTTTGTTCTGACACATTGGTAATCACCTCTGCAGCTTCACTTGTTTGCCCACAGTGCCTCCCAGCCTGCCAGCATCTCCTGGATTGATTTGTCTGTGTTAGGACAGTGCATGACAATGAGCAGATCGGTGTAATTCTCCAACACTTTTGAAGGAAAAGCTTAATAAATGAACAAAGAGGATCAACTACGAATGATAAGTAAACACTGAATGAAGTTTTAAGAAGTTTTATCTGCAGGGCAAGAATAGTAATTGTATTTGTGTACTTTTAGTAGATATGAAGGTTTGTTGTGATCTTAGTTCTTTGGGGGAATTTGATGTTACGTATAATTGCTCAGACCTCGCTTGTATTGAGTATTAAGTGATTATATGAAAGATCAAATTCCAAGTTTTGCCACCAATATTTTATTGCAAATGCAATTACAAATTGTGAATATTTCCTAAAAGCTCTGCTCCAGACCTGTAATCATAACCTACGTAGTATGCAGGACCAAAAGACTTGTCTTAGCAATAAAAATATAACTTTATTTTAAGGTATCTTATAATAACACAAGAAGAACTCTGTGGGTAGACTTGTGTAAACGTAGGTCAGTTTGCTCTTTTCTGTTGTCTAAAC
Organism: Distichodus sexfasciatus; assembly: GCA_032718565.1. Classification (NCBI taxonomy): domain Eukaryota; kingdom Metazoa; phylum Chordata; class Actinopteri; order Characiformes; family Distichodontidae; genus Distichodus; species Distichodus sexfasciatus. Next base: position 4,360,877 of record JAVGVS010000021.1, on the reverse strand, counting down.
CAAGACTGCAGTTCCTTCTGCTGTCTTTCACGGCAACTGGTTAAAAAAAAAGTTCAAGGGGGTTTTCAGGGTGTCATCAAAGCCTAGTAATTTGTTTACCTGTCTGCAGAAAAATTGATTTAATCCACCTGAAGAGCAGGAACCCACTACAGTTTTTTTTTTCAATCCATGCTTTGCTAACAGTGTTATAAAGTACAAATGTGCCTATTTACAGCATTATGTTGTTAAATCAAAATTTAAGAAAGGACAGAACCAAAGAATTTGAGAGCAAACTGATTTTTGTCAGTTGAACAGTGACTGAGAGACGACAGTAATAAGATCAATGTGCTTTGTTCAGACTCTGTTAAAGCAGCAATGAAAGAACACAGAGCATGAAAGAAGAATTAAAAGTGTGAAAATTAAAATTGCGCATGTGAACTGCATTTACTTCTGGAAATTCGTCCTTCTTTAATTTTCAGTGGGGATGTAAGACACAATAGTCAGCTCATCTTAATGCTCCACAGTAGATATAATAAATGTTGCATAAGCACTTTTTAAAATGGACATAAAACTAAAATTGTGACAAAAATATAATGCAATTTATGCATGATGTCACAGTCACTAGATAGTATTGAAAATGGCTAATAAAGATTGTAGAATAATAATGTGAATGCATGTTTAAAGACAATTGACTTTGTGTTCTCCTTATGATAGGGGAAGATGGATTTTGTCCATTATTAAAAGAGGAAGAATAGTACATCAAAAATTCAATTGTTAATGTTGCTAACAATTAATGAATGCTCAAACATGAGTCCATGCTTAACTTAATGTAAGCAGTATTAGCACCTCAAGTAGACATTCTGTTCAAGTGCCCCTTTAGAGAGTTAAGAGGACATCCTGACATTTACTTATTACTGAACCCAGACTTTTCCACCTCTGATTTTAGTGTGTTTTGGAGATGGCTAGTTTCCACTTGACTTTAACTACCTGCACTTGGTCAGTTTCTAAAGCTTTAGTCTGGAGATACATTTTCACAGAACCTCTGAGCAGAAAACTTTGTATCACTTAACCAAAAACAGATGGACCAAGATTATTTGGTTTATCTGTGCTTATCTTTGTAAAGCTGCTGAAACACAACTATCTGAACAGGTGTAAATTCCCTGCACATGAACATGATTGATTATGTTAAAGGTCTTAGTAGGGTTCATTAGGAGCAGGACTGCAGTGAGATTCTGTTAGAACTCAGCATGTTGCCTTTCCCATTGATAGCTGATTGATGTGCAACACACTGAGCGCTCCACATGGCTTCATTTATTACCGCTGATTAGGTGATCAACCCTCAGTCCAGAACGAAGGCATATATACAATGCAGCGGCAAGGGGCTCTGGCTCCAGTTGTGTCATAGAGTGCACATGATAAATGTTAGCAAATCTCTTTTTAAAATAAAGTAATACAACTCACATATATGGTTTTGCTGCATCTTATGTGATATGTTTTTCATTAGAAATTTTTATTAGGTATTCCTCTATTAAATAAATCTGGTAGCTGTAATATATTACCTCCATGCAGCAGGATTTAGTTTAATTTGTATGTGATTCAGAACAGAGAGAAAATAAACCCTAAAATAAAATGACAGCGCTAAAGTAGTTTGTATGTGGACATTTGAATGTGCTTTCTGAAGGAATGGCATGACAGAATAGTATTCAAATTCAGCCATAGTAGGCAGGAAGTCTTGTTTTTATTGCATGTCATTTTCTGTATTGGCCTCCAGTTAATCAGCAATAATTTATACATGAACGAGAACATGGACAGTGTCTCTGAAACACTATGGAGTTAAATGTCTTGTTTAGGTGCCCAGTGGTGGTAGTGCACAACCTTTTGGTGCATAAGTATCTTAAAAGCAGGCCACTACCTCCCACATTTTGGATTTAGAATGTGTGTCTTCTTGTGATATATGTTTGGGTGTACAGGTAGTCCTCGAGTTAAGGTGGTTCGACTTGGGTTTTTTTCAACCTCATGGTGACGATAGCAAAACGACAAAATTGTAATATAGTTTATTTCATGTGGCAGGAAACGGTGGAGCATATGTGATATGTTTGGACGCTGCCGGGATGCACGCATCTCCTGCATTGTGAGAAGCCTCACTGTCAGCTGCGATCGGCAGTTGTCTCTGTTAGAGAGCATATTTTTTTGGTGTTTTTGGTGTTTGTGATTGCGTCATCCAATCGCATCTCCATAGTAAGTCGGGAACTACCTGTATTTGCATGTTGGGTTAGCTTTATTGATAATAAAAAGCAAACTTATGCAGTCATGTTCTGTTACTGTATTTATATGCAATGATATTCTCTTGCCAGGGATTTTTAAGGATATTTAAGGAACCAACAAGTTTTTTTTATTGATTAGTTGCGATAACATAATTCACCTCTGCTTGGGTTGTGTCAAATCATTCAGATAATCATTTATTAGATTTCTGTCTTTCTCCTTCTCTCTGTGTGTCTTTCTCATAATTGCACAGGTGAACTCTGGCCATTAAGTACAGCTCTGCAGGGCTTTTATGGCTCTGAGTCCCTTTTTCTACTTAAACAAAAGCTTACTATATCTTGTTTTCCCCTGATCCCTAATTTTCTGCTGATGCATCAGGCACTCATGCCGTGATCAAAATGCTCTCTAACACCCTGTTTAGGCAAACTGCAGAACTGTTCCCCTTGTCACAATGTGTCACTCTCTTTTCTGGCTCTAATCCCTCTTCAATAGAGCTAAAAGACAAGCTTTTAATATATCTGACATCTGGGGATTAATCGAGACACTTCAGCCTCTCTGGATTTTCCCCATAATGCCGGAAATAACGATTGAAGGCAAATTTCGGTTAACATTTAACCTATTTGCCCTAGAGCCTAGTCTTGCTTAACTGTGTGGAAATGAGTCCTTACTGTTGGGATTCCCTTACAGATTCCAGTGATGTCATGTGGCTCCTGGTTGTAGAGCTCCTTAAAACACAATGAGGTTTCTTTACAGATGAATGATGTCTGGCTCTTTATCTCCTTTGGCATTTTGATTTGAAGTAGATGAACTTTCAGATTGTTTTGAATATTAAAATCTGATATTGTGAATATGTGCCTTTCAGCTTTAGGAATATGATCTTATTTCAGGGTTAAACATTTTATGATGTTAAATACAAAATATTCATGATATACAACCATTTTCTAAGAGCTAAATGCAAGCAAATCTGAGTATAAATAATAAAGAGAATACTTATAGCACATTGCCTGCTTCAAGATAAATTAGAGTGCCTTCAGCATCACTAATGAATAGGAAGATGCTACAGAGTAGGCAAATAAAATATCACAATGTCAGCTTTTAAGAGAGAAAAATATGAATTTCATGATAATGGAACCATCTTCAAAAGGATTTATTGTTGTGTATATATGTATGTACAGCATGTGTGCATGTTTGTTTGTGTGTGAGTGTTTGTGTTTCGGTCAGCCAATTGAATCTTTTTCATTTTAAACAAAACTAGAAGGGTGTAAAAATGTCTACAAGATGGACTATTTTGTAAACCAAATCCAACAGGAAGAGTCCTTGGGCTCTAAGACAGGTCAATCATTTCCCGTTCTCCTCAGATGAAGTTTGAGTTCATGGAGGCCAAGATGGTGTCTCTATATCAAAAATGAAAAGTACATCAGAACAGTGATAGGAAGAAAAAAAGAAAAACATTTTCAAGGCATTTAACCTTAATGCCACGGAGCCTCAATCACTCTTCATTTTATGACTGAGAAGCAAAAGTGATGGAAAACAAGACATTAAAAAGACCTTATTAATGGAGTTATTGGTGACAATTAATCACAAGCTTCAGTTCCAATTCCATGCTAATAAAGGAGCAGATCTGCAGATTGTCTCTGCTGCCAAGAAATCCAATTTGAATGTGTCCAAATCCTGTGCTGACAAGTAGGTCCTTGTGGACCATCTGAAGTTAGTAATTATCTAAACGCAACTAAATCCAAGATGGATGGCCATTTTTAGGCATATCGAGTCACCTGCAGTAATGGAAAGGTGACAAACACCAGAAAACATTTTAAGGCTCCTATACTCTGTACCTCCCCATAGCATCTTTCTTAGGGAAGGATCCAAACAATCAATAGGAGGTACTTGTGCCAGCAGCCATATGTGAGTCTTGAATGGTTTTAGCTGCTCCCAGAACAATTATTGCTGATTCGTGGCACAGAAGTCTATTCAATGGACATGCGTATGTGAGTCTTTATAAACAGAAATGGCTTCTTAGCACTTAAGCTGATCAATATTTCTTGTGTGAATGGAAATCACTTGTCCACCTTAAGATAAGTACTCTAATTGCTGCCTGACAGACATTGGAAACTGATGTAAATTGGAAAAATACAATAGGAAACGAAAGGTCGTAATGCTTTGTGCTATCTTCATTGTAAGTTATATTTTACATTAATGGTTACATGCATTGCATGTGACCTTTTTCCCATTTATTTCCTCTCTCTAAGATAATAATAAGATAATGAAAATAATGGAAATGATGTGCATTGATTCATAAATGAAATTTTACGCATTTTTCTGTCTCAACAATGACTCTGTGCTGCAATTTGCCAAATTTGTGGTTGCCGAATTGACATGATTGTTTCACATATTTTCAGCTTACTGAGTTTTCGTGCCTTGCAGTGTGAACGTTGTGGTGTAGGAGATGTGCATTTCCCTCTGTCCTAGCTCAGTATGAGACAGAATCAATACACCAGTTCATGCATGGATGGATTGGGAGCTGGATAAACTGGCAGAGAAGGCAGGTGCTCTTTTGAGCTGCTGTACTTGCGACTCTAATAGCAGTATCCTGTAGAGCTGCCTAGAGAGCCATGCATATTCCCAAAAGCTGCTATAAAAGCTTGATCCATTGGATGCTGATATAACTGCAAGATCCTGTGCACATGCCTCAACATGGTGTAATGACAAATGAAAAGATTTAAAAAGAACAAAAATCAGTCTTTCATGGCACTGGAATGTGTCAAATATAAATATTTTTGCAGCCTCTTTTGTGTGAAGTTTAACCAGTTTACATCCATCAACCAAAACATTATGACATCATATCTAATATGCTCTTGCTGCCCCTGATTCCTACAAAACAACTTTTTGGGACATGCAAGAGGTCAAAAAAGGCCATCACATGTATTTGTAATTTGTATTTGTAATTTCTTTCTTTCCTAGGAGCATTATCAATATGTATTCATTCAAGGTGTTATGGTCACTAACTTTAGACAGCTGCTACTTTTTAAACCTCTTATGTGCTCTTTGCTTGTTTCCATTCACAGGTGACTGTGCTTCAACAAGACCAGTACCCTTTCCCCACTGCAGATGTTCCAGACCATGCCCACTACACAATCGGTTCTGTTATTTTAGTTATTGGCATTACTGGAATGGTGGGCAACTTTCTGGTGATGTATGCCTTTTGCAAGTAAGCTTTTAGAGTTTTCCCCCTCCTTTCTTCACTGTGTGCTGGATTAAGTCTTGCCAAAATGTCTCTTTAGAAAAACACGAGCACAGACCAGCGTAAACTTTAATCTGGTTCAGATGTTCAGGTGATAATCGGGAAGGTGTTCAAAACCCAGTTTAAGATGGTTTGGCAAGCTGTATTCACACTCAAGGCAGCTTAAAAGCAATACAAGTAGGAAAATATATTTTAAATCAGTGAAAGTGTGAACCTAAGTGAAGTTCACACGTCTAAAATCTGACTTGAAGATTAGCAGCCTCTTTTGTGTGAAGTTTAACCAGTGTACATCCATAAACCAAAACATTATGACCTCATTTCTAATATGCTCTTCCTGTCCCTGATTCCTACAAAACAACTTTTTGAGACATGCAAGATGTCATAAAGGCCATCACATGTATTTGTAATTTGTGTTTGTAATTTCTTTCTTTCCTAGGAGTATTATTAATATGTATTCTTTTAAGGTGTTCTTTTAAATTCGTCAACGAAATATGGCAGAACACACAGAAATATTGTATATAGTCCATGTCTCTTGAAGGTCAGAGGTGTTTTAGGAGTACATATAGATGCAAAAGCATGTTAGGCATGTGGTCAAAATGTTTGTGGGTCTTGGCAGTCTTTTGAGTCACATCAGGTCTTTTGAGGCATTAGTGGAAAGCCACAGGTATGTACAGGATAATGGACAGGACCTGAAACCTGTAAAGGATTTCCCCCCGACTATAACCTTCCAATAGGATCCAGAACAGCTTAATATGGTTTGTAATGGTACTATGTGGTTCATACTCTGTCTTTTCTTCCCTATCTCTTTCCCTTATGCCCGTGCAGAAGTAGAAGTCTAAGAACACCAGCCAACATGTTCATTATTAACCTGGCCATCACCGACTTCCTGATGTGTATCACTCAGACACCCATCTTTTTCATCACCAGCATGCACAAGAGATGGATCTTCGGAGAAAAAGGTAATCCAGCCACGAGCACTGATGGCTTAATCTCACACCGCTTTCATCTCCTTTAAAGGCACACTTCCAGGCCAGCATAGCCTGGCTGGCAGATACTAGGATAAAGAGTCTGACGTCACAACAGATCCAGAAGCTGACCTTGAACATTGCATGATTTATGTGCAATTCATTCAACTGTCATTCACATGAAAGGACATACTGATAAAGGACTTGAGACATAGAGAGTTTTTGGTTTATGGCTCTGAGCAATTCTTTCTACATGCAGTTTACAATGTTGTGATCAGATTGCATACTGCAGCTTTATCTTGCAACGCAGACCATCATGCCATGCTAAATGTTATCTCTAATGTCTCAGTTGTTTCTGATGCTGAAATGCTTTTGTCAAATATAGCCAACAACATGTTTATTGATCAATATTTATTAATTCATACATACAAATCTCATTACTCAATCAGCATTTCTTATTGGAAAATTGATCAAGTGGGAATTTTTGCATTAAAACTAAAGCATTGTGGGAGCTTTTGTTTTTCCATGTTAAACACACCTAGATCCATAATGTGCCATTAGCTGGAACAATTAAGGAGCCTTTGATCACTGCAGGACTTTCATTTAGTTTTTAAACCCTCAAACATTTCCTGTTTGAAGTGAACCAGTTACTGTATGATTGAATAAGTAGAGGTCCATCTAAATTTCATTCCAGGTCACTTGCTTGGAAATGGCTAAAACTCCCTCTCTCTCTCTCTCTCTCTGTCACATACACGTACACTCTATCTTTTTCTCACTTACTCTCTTTTTAAATTTGCATTTCAATTGACTGGTGATAGTCTCATACCTGCCAATGAATGTAAATATGTGCCGTTGCTGGGGCATCTGTTTATTAATCTGTCTATAAACTTCTTTTAGATGAAATTATCTCTCCATAGTTGCATTGTTATTATGCTCGGCGCTTTTTCAAACATGCATAGAATAACAAACATGATAGACCTAATAATGATGGCTTGTAATAAGGATGGCTTTTTCAGGCTTGTAAAAGCAAACCTTGCATCATATTGATGCAAGGTTTGCTTTTACAAGGCCAACATGTCTCTTGGACTTTTACAGCATTTAGACTTTATTTTTGCTACTACATTAGAAAAGTCTCATCACATATGTTTAACAGATTTCATGCACAGCAAAATGATTTTAAAGTTTAGAAGAAACTTGATTGTGACTCATAAATACTTGTTTACTTGTTCAATAATTGAAACATCATATGAAGTAAAATTCAGTGTCTTTTTCTCATGCTTGCTCTCCTCCATCTTGTGCGTGTCTGTGTGTAGGTTGTGAGTTGTATGCATTCTGTGGTGCTCTGTTTGGAATGTGTTCCATGATCACTCTCATGGTGATAGCGGTGGATCGATATTTTGTTATCACACGCCCTCTGGCCTCCATCGGGAAGATGTCACACAAGCGTGCCCTCGTCATCCTGGTTGTAGCCTGGGTATACACCCTGGGCTGGAGTCTGCCCCCTTTCTTCGGGTGGAGTGAGTTTTCTCTCACTCTCTTACTCACATTTGCGTACACATACACAAACAAAGCAGATTTTAACCGCGCTGTCTTTCAGGTGCTTACGTTCCTGAGGGCCTGTTGACTTCCTGCACATGGGACTACATGACCTTCACTCCATCTGTACGCGCCTACACAATGCTGCTTTTTATCTTCGTCTTCTTCATCCCCCTCTTTATCATTATGTACTGCTACTTTTGCATCTTCCGTGCCATTCGAAACACCACAAGGTCAGTTCGGGTCCACTCATGCTGATGTACTGACATGTTCTTAGGATCTGATGTCAAATGTCCTCAACTTAGTTCCCTGGAACAACTAACTGAGCCACATTTTTGTTCTGTCTCAACTCCTAGCAAATGGGAACCAAGTAATCACAACCTAGGAAAACCATTAAATAACTGCTTTCACTGTGCTAGGAGATGGGACAGAGTGACTGGTTTGTGGGTCTTAAAGAAAAGGCTACTATAGAAGTCTGATGTACATGATGACAGGATTTGCTGACTGCTAAGAAACGGTCCAGTGTTGTCCATTTGTCCAATTTGAAGTCCAAAGTCACAAAGCAGAGTCTTAAAAAAGATATTCAGTGTTGTTTTAATTGTCTGTGTAATGAATATGTGTCTTAGTGTGTGTGTGTGTGTGTGTTATGAACAGCGCTGTAGGCAAAATCAGTGGCGATGGAGGGACCACCAAAGACTCAATAAAAAAGTTCCACAAAATGAAGAGTGAATGGAAGATGGCCAAAGTGGCTCTCATAGTCATCCTGCTGTACGTCATCTCCTGGTCTCCTTATTCCTGCGTTGCTCTGACTGCGTTTGCAGGGTGAGAACTAGCATTTCCACGAAATACATTGCTTTACTTAAAGCACAAACCTTCCACATGACATTTCATTCTCGGCACTGTGTATCTGTAGGGCAGGGTTGTGTACACGCTCATCAGGCCATGTGATGACCCAGTTTCTAAAATGCCATTATTTTAAGCTACACAAAAAAAATCATGTGGTCAAAAAAAAAATTATATTTAAAGAAAGAGGTCTGTTATTCCTTTGAAATGAGTTATATTATAAATAGACTGAGCAAACATAATAATAAATGGTGGATGGTGAATTGGATGGTGGTAGGATGCTTGCCTACGGACCAAACGGTTGTAGGTTCAAAACCAGGTCTCTCCTACCTCTAGTACACCCACCAGAAAGCCTCTGAGCAAGAACCCACAACCCTCAAGCAAGTTGCTCCATGGAAGTTGCTCCTGTAATTAGGAAATGAAAGTGACTCTGATGAAGAATGTCTGATAAATGTAGTAGTAATAATATTAATAATAATCATCATCATCATCATCATCATCATCACCATCATCAGCATCACCATCATCAGCATCATCATAATTATAATAATAATAATATGAGGAAAAAGAAGAAATAATTTTGTCCAACCAACACTGTATTATCCAACTTGTCAAATACAATACAACATAAAACAAATAGATTGTAGTAATATAGTAAATATGGTTATTTAATTCCCATACTATGATTAAGCCTAAACCTAGACTATTTTTGAGTCTTGGACTCAATTTAATCCAAGACTAGACTTAATCTGTGTTCAAGAAACTAGCCCTCAGTGTGCACAAGTCTCCAAACTGTGAAATGCAAGCCATGTTGTGTCAAGCTGCATCTTGTTTAAATGTGTAAAATTTTAATTCTGTTTGACTCATTCAGTCACTGCTGTCATCACATTGCTCGAGACAAGATTAAACAAGATATGGTCTATTGACGCCTGTAGAGCGGCTTAATTCCTAATAAGAATTAATGAAATCTAACTAGACAGTACTTGCAGCATTCATTTCTGCTAATAAGCTGTAATCATCTTATTAACTTCCCATTTCTACACAAGGTCTTTTTATATAAAACATCCCCTAGTTGGCTTAGCTCTGGCTCTGACACTCCTGCAATTATGTTCTATTACCTACTATTCAGCACACGAGTGGTTTGCCTCAAAAAAGAGCTGTTTCCCCTCTGTTCTAGCTCTGTGCCATATAATGAAGTTGTGACAGCCTCCGTCTGCTAGCTGAAGGCAGAGCTTTGTAATGTTGTGTAATGCGGTTATGTTGTCCAACTTCGTCTCCCCCTTTAGTTACGCCGACATGCTCACGCCCTACATGAACTCCGTTCCCGCTGTGATCGCTAAGGCATCTGCTATCCACAATCCCATCATCTACGCAATCACACACCCCAAATACAGGTACAGCACCACACTGCGATGGAGATACACATTGGTGTTGCTGGCTACGACATGATCTGTATATATATAAAATGCATAACATTCGACAGTCATAATACCGTTAGCCTCACATTAGGGTATGACAGACCTTAGCTCTATTCTAATAAGTCTATTCAGGAGACGTGTAAGGCAGATACATTTAGCACAGTTCATGCTATTTATAGTTTTTAATAAAAGAATCCATAAAAGTTGTTTCCTGACCTTAGAAAGAAGATGGTAGGATTGCACATCTATTGATGACCTAAAATGTCCATCATATGTGAAAGTGGCAAATACCTGTATTTTTTCTAATTAATACAGAATAAATACAATTTATTTTATTTTTTTGCTAAATAAAATGTAAATATAACACTTCATAGTAGAAATACTCTCTCCAGATGTTGTCAAGTCAATCAGCTTCCATTAAACTAAATAATAACCTGAATATATTTGAGCAAACTTTTACGTCACATAATAATACAGTTAAAATTAGTATTTCAAAATTACAAAACATTACAATATATTATTTTATGTTACTTTTCATTTCTAAGAAGTGAAATAACTTTTCAAATAAGCAAAGCACAAATTAAAATAAATCCAAGTCTCTGCTCAACTCTCTTCTCAGTGAAAGTCAAAGTAAACTTTATTGTTATCTCTGCTGTACACTTTACATGTACAGAGAGAGACAAGGTGACGTGGCTCCAGATTTAACAGTACAAAGAGCAAGGAAAATAAGGCACATAGAATAAGCAACATATAAATAGTATATTAATATACACTTTAAAATAGAGGTAGAAAGGGAGACAATTTGGTTACATGCTGTCCAGCCTACAATTATGGTCTCTATGGATTTGTCTTTAACACTGAATATGTGTAAGATCTGTAGAAATTCTATACTTGCAGTATGTTAAATAAAACAGGATCTTTTATAATGTCAGTGCTAACAGTTAAGTCAGCTCTAGTACGTGCAGATTTCTATTGTTGCATAGTATTGTCGACTTTGGGGTGAAATGAACAATTTTAGTCAAATTATCCTCTACGCAGCATATAAACTAGAGTGACTAACTGTGTATTTCTCTCCACTATGTCTGATACTCTATGACCCATACAATACCCTGATGTTCCAGCTATTTGTTAAACACAAATGTGTGGAAATCTAATAGAATCTGGGTTATGTGTTCTACGCTCTGTCCCTTTCTATAAAGCAAAAGCTGTATCATCTCAAGATATTGGTTTGAAGTAGATATAAGCACAGTACATGTTTTACATTTAAATTTGTCTTGAGTCATTGAATCAAAGTCTTCAGATGAGAGATGATGTTCAGCTACAGAAGTTCAGCTACTTTGATTCATACACTCAAGATAGCTGAGACATACATTTAGGTTAATTTATGACATTATTAAGTCAAGTCATTTTCAACTTTATAATTTAACATTTCCTTAACAACTACATTTTTATTTCTTTCCCCTTCTGTCTCTCACAGGTCTGCTTTAGCAAAGTACATCCCATGTCTTGGTGTGCTGCTGTGCGTGCCTCGCAGAGAGAGGTTCACAAGCAGCAGTTTTATGTCCACACGCCGCTCCACAGTCACCAGTCAGTCTTCTGAGACCAGCCACAACCCGCGACGCACCAGCAAGACTCGCCTCTCCTCTGTGTCCGACAGCGAGTCTGTATGAACACACCTTCACCAGTCCAATCCATCATCATATCTTTCCTCTTTTCTTTTACCGGCTGCCAAAGTCACTGGCATTTGTGTGTCTATCTCAGGGCTTGACAGACACCGAGGCCGACCTGTCCAGCGCCACGTCGCGTCCCGCCAGCCGTCAGGTGTCGTGCGACATCCGTAAGGATCTGACAGACTTTAGACAGAGCAGCTCGCTAAAGGTGAAATGCAAGGGACGAGATTCTGGAGGGTTCGACTGGAACTCTGGCCTCAGCCCCACGGAGCCAGGTCTAAACCGCACTACCTGCGCTTACATTAGTGTGAGTGAGAGTCCGCATTATTGCTCAGGACCACGCCAAATTCAGACATCTCACTTCGTGCGTCAGGTTTAACTGGGTTCAGTGGTCTAGTACCTCCAGGAGTACCATCACTGGGGGCCCTGAGTAATGACCTTAAGCCCAAGTTGCTCTAATAAATTCCCTAAATGTAAAGGTAAATGTAAATATTAGCCTAATTATTTCAGCTAGTTAGCCTAATTGATTAACAGCTATAGAAATGAAAAAAAAAACCCTCTATACTAGTTAAGGTTTTTAGTGTTAAACTAATCATATATATGAACTATCACTCCTGGAACTTTGTAAACAAAGCCCTTGCCCCCCAGTTATATGAATAACTGGCAAACTCATTATTTCATTGTAGGAATAAAATATTTTAATGTAAGTGGACTGAATAATTATGTATTATGTTTACCTGTACAAAAGATCAGTGAATGTAATTTTGTTTTTACCAGCAGTTTGATCAGTTTAACAGGTAAATATTGCCTGTCAAAAGAAATGGGTGGTATACAAATGTTTGTTAAAATTAGACCCACAGATTGTTTTTGTCCCACTCTGCAGTAAAGAGTACTGAAGGCAATATAATAACATTTAATGAGTGGTCCAAACAGGCAGGTTGGGTTAGGTCATGTGGTGTGGATCTGCGTGTGGTTCAGGTCTGAACTGGGTTGAAATGAATAGGGCTCGCTTCCTGTGCGATTAAGGCTGGCTATGTAATTCTCTCAGTCTAATCTGTTGCTCTTTGGGATAAATCCCTGTAATCAGCCCCGTGTCCTGAGGGCTCAGGCAGAGTGTGACCTGTGTGTCCACAGAGTGGCACTCTTCACAGGCTACACATTATTCCTCTTTCTACAGGTGAAACCATCACAAGAGACAGGATAAGGACCATCTAGTAATTTATTTCTCATGCTTTTTTGCAATTTTTATACTATAAAACACCATTACAAGTCAAGTAAAGTCATGTATTCAACCATTTCAAATTTATACAGCAGTACAGTACCCAATAAAATGCTTCATCAGGGCCACTGTGCTACCTAAAACAGATATAGAGGAATCTGGACTCACAAAAAACTAAATTTGTAGTATATTACGGTTAGTTAAATATCTGTAACTAGTGGTATCTTGGCTTTCAGTCAGAAAGTAGCCAAATAAAGTTGTATATGCATAAAGTGTTCTAGCACATCGAAGTGTCTGTAAATGTGTTATAATTTAGGTGCCGATCCTAACCCTAAGTGGAAAAAGAATAGCTAATACTACATATATACTGCAGCCCATAAAACATCTCTGTATGTTGTTGAAGAAATTCAGGAAAATATCAGGGACATTAAAAATCCAAATAAAATGTGACCAAGCAGCAGATAAGATTTTTAACATGATGTGATGTTAGTGGAAGAATTTTGACTACAAAGGAATTGCTGATTCCTGTGGTGTTGCAATAATGATGTATTTGTGCTACTTTGAAATGTAAATAAGATTTTCATGCCATCTGTCTCTTCAACCACAGACTGTGGCAGACATGGATGATATCTCCATGACTGAAGTTAGCCTGTCCAATCGCCTGCTGTCCACTGTAAGTGCGCTGCGATTGATTTTGTGCCTGTACAGATGAAGTAATTGTGTTCGGTCCCGATCATTACTCTGTGCCCCTCAGTTCTCGGTTTAACTTTCCAACATGCAGTGATAAAAATCGACCTGTTTGTGCCAATAAAAGAGCAGGCAAAATTTTGTATCTGAGCAAATGGACACTTTTCTGCAGCTGCATAACAACATTTTCATCTTTGAAAAGGAAAATGTACCATTCTAAATATATATATATATTTCATGCTCTTTTATTGGCACAAACAGGCCGATTTGCAAAAGTTTTAGACAGGTGTGAAAAAATGCTGTAAACAAAGAATGCTTTCAGAAATATAAATAATGATTGTTTATTTTTATCAATTTACAAAATGCAAAGTGAGCGAACAAAAGAAAAATCTAAATCAAATCAATATTTGGTGTTACTACCTTTTGCCTTCAAACCAGCGTCAATTCTTATAGGTACACTTGCACAAAGTCAGGGATTTTGTAGGATTATAGTCATGTGTATGATCAACCAGTTATACCAAACAGGTGCTAATGATCATCAGTGTCACACGAAGGTTGAAAGACAGTCATTAACTGAAACAGAAATAGCTGTGTAGGAGGCTTAAAACTGGGTGAGGAACAGCCAAACTATGCTACCAAGGTGAGGTAGTGGAAGACAGTTTCATGTCATGGCAAGATTGAGCACAGCAACAAGGAAGTGATGGTACGGCCCCCACAGAACCCTGATCTCAACATCATCTAGTGTGTCTGGGATTACATGAAGAGACAGAAGGATGTGAGGAAGTCTACATCCACAGAAGATCTGTGGTTAGTTCTCCAAGATGTTTGGAACAACCTACCAGCCGAGTTCCTTCAAAAACTGTAAGTGTACCTAGAAGAATTGATGCTGTTTTGAAGGCAAAGGGTGGTCACACCAAATATTGATTTGATTTAGATTTCTCTTTTGTTCATTCACTGCATTTTGTTGACTGATGAAAATAAATGATTACCACTTCCATTTTTGAAAGCATTCTTTGTTTACAGCATTTTTTCACACCTGCCTAAAACTTTTGCACAGTACTGTATATATTTAAATTAAGGCAGAAAAGGTTTTACTTTTTAGATGCTTTGGCCCAACTATGGGATATATTGACAATTTTCTATATTAATAGAAAATAATCTAAAATGGACCTAGATAAATGGTCCTTTTCAGTTAAAATCCTCCCAGTTCCCTCATTGGATTGCAAAAATAATAGAGAATGTAGAATTCTAAAGTGGCTTACATTATGCTTTTAGCTTTCATTCACAGTTGACTACATTTGTATCTTTGGCAGTCCCATGTCTGGAAAGCATTACTCTGAGCAGTTGATTGTGTTGAGTTCCAGATCAATACAGCCACAGCAGTCAGAGAAAGTCAACTGAGCACACCTTTAGTGCACCTTTATCTGGTCGAGGAGGCAAGACAAGCCTTTCTATCAAAGAACTAATTTCTCAATACCAGCTTAAGCACCATCTATAAAACCTTTTAGACAACTGAAGTTTTGAAATCAAAAATGCCCCCTAAATGGTTCCACATAGCCACTATGCATACTTTACACCATGTTGCAGACACTCCTGTCTAGAGCAACTTCCACTTCCTAATTAATACAACTGACTCTATGAAGGGGTTAACAGCCTTTCTCAGGTGCCCAGCTGTGGTTTCTGTTATTCAAACCCCCAATCTTCTGGTCACCAACACAGGGCTTTTAGTCACTTAGACCACTGTGCCAGCACTGCCAGACTAGTAGTCAGTTAGTAGGTGTCCTTATAAAAATATTCCTAGGTAATGCCATGGTCATTTTGTTTATTACACCGACTGTCATGGTGCTTTCATCATAATTTAACTTGTGGTGGGATGGGGCTTCCCCCTTAATACTGAAACGAAGCCTAAATGTAAAACTTGAACTTACTGCTCTCTCAAACGTCCTGTCATTGGGTTGTAGGTCAAAAAGTCCAAGCAGATTTGTGTGCAAGTACAATTCCACTGCCTCCACTGCAGAAATTACTGAGACCACTGAGGGAGAAAATGGGTTCATTGCTTGACATTGACTTAGTCAGTGATGCCCTTTGTACTCTGTGCATTTAAAAAAAAAATTTTTTGCAGAATCTTTCTTTATAATTACCCTTTTCCATTCTGATTTTATCACAGACACTGTTGACATTAAGTATGAAATTAGGTGTGAAAAGTTCTGTTGCAAACATTCTTTAAACTCTTAATCCCCTGTCCTTGTTTATGCTCTCCTTTCTTAGCCGTGTGTAATTTCGGAGCAGGAAGAACTCTTGGCTCCAATCCCCTGCATCGTTGTGACCTCTGAATCTAGTCCTTCCCTCCAGTCCAAAGGGGCCAGTGGACACCCCTCTAAGTGTCTCCCTGGATCTTCCCTGACGGCAGCTGTCACACCGGAGCCTGTCGGCGTAAACTCTGTGCAGTCCTGCGGTGGTGGTAACACCAACCCTTCCATCAACAACATCTGAGCAGGGTCCAGCACTTCCGACTGTACTACCCTGCATCTCTCTTCCCTTCTCCTTATTCCACAGGGCTGAAAAATGCCCAGCATGCACTTTTTTATTTTATGGCTCCAGTCACCAAGCTGTTGTAACAGTTTTTTGTTATGCTAAAGTACAGACATTGAACCAAGAGACCCCAGTGTGCTGTCTGTTCTGATCTCCATTCTTGAAAGAAAGAGGAGGACTTTTTCACATTTTCTGGGAAGAGAGGGACATTTAACACAGTAAAGCTTTCTGACTTAATGCAAAGGAGCCAGCAGACTGGACATTGTTTACAGACGACTGATGGACAAAATCACTTAATAATATAATACGAGGACCAAAAACTCTGCACACTACCAGGGTCAGAAACTTCCACAGGGGTCTGTCCCCTACCTAAGCTTTATTTCAACTTCTATGAATCTGTGTAGCACAGCAAATTTGGTCTTAAAGTAGGATAAGAGGTCTTGGGGACGCTGTTGTCAATCTCAGTGGTTCTCTGATATCTGATGCATTTACTTTCTAATTTCAAAGTGTTGTATTTCACTAGCCATTTGTGTCATTTCCTCTAACATGTATACATTGGTAAAACTACTTCAATGATTTTGCCCCAAATGTCGCTATTTGTAAGTTTTGTTTTCATCCGTGGGTGACTGAATGAATCTGAAATCAGTAAATCATGATCATGTAGTCTGAATGTATCTATGTACACAAATAGTCCTTTTTTAAATGTGTAAATTATGTACCTATGTATAAAGGTGTTGCTTCTCAAGCCTTCAGTGAGTTTTTCAGCACCAAGAGTAACTGTATAGTGTATTTTTGTGATGGTAAATAATAACTAAGAATGACTTTGAAGTGAGTGATTATTTGTCATTGTGAACACACCACAGCACATCACACAGTGCACCACAACGACCTCTGCATTTGACCCATCCGTGAAGGAGCAGTGGGCAGCTGACATGAGCACCAGGAGCGGGACAGTACCTTGCTCATTAGAACCAGTGACCTTCTAACCGGCGTACTGTTACGCCACCAACTGTGGCACACAACTGCTAGCTGTGATTTTTTTTTGTTTTCAGAAATGCAACCAAAGATTGCACAGAAGTTTACAGTAATTTGAGTCATGTTTCCTGAAATTTAATCTATAAACATACTTCAAAATGACGGATTTGCTTTTTCCTACTGGATTTTTGCAGATACTTTAGTGGGATTAATAAAACAACACTGGGCTCCTGAGGTATTAAGAGAGAATGCTTTTAACAAGATTATTTTTTGTGCAAATGCTGAGCCATTTGATGGTTTGTATTGTTGGTTCAGAGCTTCACAGCTCTTAAGGCCTAATGTTCTCTTCACACATATTCCCTCAAATAGTGTTTAAGTACAACTGAACTTCGCTGTCACTCTTCTTAGTTACTTCTACATCTCTCCTTTTCCCACTCTTTTTAATATACAACATGTAGACAGTATTCGCCTGATTCACACCAAGAAAGCTAATATCTAAAGTATATTTTATACTTTATGTCTTTGACTAGCATAAGTGTTAAGACTTTTTTGATTGGTTGCCCCTCTGAGCTTTTTGTTATTGCATACTTTACATCCTATCACTCACTGTTATCAGTTAGGTCAGTCATGTGTTTTTCTGACGTCTGCCTGAAGTGTGCTGCCCATTGGAATGGATATACTTGGTTTAAATAGTATCTCTATCATACATAATGAGGTGAGTTATCAGACAGACATTACCCTAGAGCCAAGTCAGCCTGTGTGCTTTTGCCTGTTGTGATATTTTATATACCCCTCAGTAGTTTCTTACTCCTTTAACTTTTGACTTTTTCCTTATTTTGTGCGTGTGCTGTATTGAACTTCATTGGCTTTTCTATTGCGTATCAAACATGTCTTCTCCTTTTAGAGGGTGAGATGTTATTTTAGGCTCTTAAGTTTAACACACAAGTCAAGATTCCCCCATGCATGCAAACAACTTTCTGTCGATTGAGTGGAACGCATTAAGAGAGTCTTAAAGTTAGATGGACAGCAGCTCTCCTCCACTGCTATAGGCCCAGAGGCGCAGACTCTTCCACCCGCAAATCCCACTGGCGATAAGGCTGACTTTTCCACGTCAGTTCACAGTGTAGATGACAAGAATCTGTCACTTTAAAATGGGTCTTTATTGCTGGGAAGAGCCCTGTGCTGCAATAGCTCGTCTCTTAGGGTTTGTCTGGAGAGAGCTGTGTGAAGTGGAGTTTTCCTCTGGAGTGATTCTGTAGCACTGCTGTTTTCCTAGCCTGGGCTTCTGCGCAAGGGCACAAAGGAAGATAAGAGCTCCAAACATCACCTTTGGTCTTTTGTGTGGGCAACTTGCAGTCTTTCCATTAGCAAAGTCACGCTACTATGAAATTCTAGATTCAAGATTTTATTGTCATATATAAGAACATGTTGCTTTTTCTTGTAGCTTCTTTCTTCATGTAGCTTCTCCATAAATTACAAACAATTAATTGATATTTCTAAGTTGTTCTTAATGTTAAGTATTTAACTATTTAGATTTAAAAACATTTATTTGAGATAGTAAAATTATATTGCAAAGCAAATTAGCAATATTAATGTGATTCACTGGGAAGAATGTTGTGATTAACCAAATTAACATGTGAAAACGCGATACCCTGCGCGTAGTCACACAGGTAGTGTATTTACTCGGGCCGTGAAAACAAGCTATCCTGCGGGTAGTCACACATGTAGTGCGTTTTCTCGGCCGAATTACACAGTGAAAACGCGCTACCTTGTGCATAGTCACACAGGTAGCACGTTTTAAGGGGCTGTGAAAAGGCGCTATCCTGCACTTAGTCATACAGGTAGCGCATTTTCTCAACCAAATTAACATGTGAAAACGCGCTACCCTGCGCATAGTTACACAGGTAGCGCATTTTCTCCGCCGAATTACAGCATGAAAAAGTGCTACCCTGCACGTAATAACACAGGTAGCGCGTTGTTTCGGCCAAATTAACATGTGTAAACACATTATCCTGCTTGTAGTAACACATGTCGCCCATTTTCTCATCCGAGTTACACAGTGAAAACATGCTACCCTGCGCGTAGTCACACAGTTAGCGCGTTGTCTTCAGTCAAATTAACTTATGAAAATGCGCTTCCCTGCGTGTGGTCACATATGTAGCACGTTTTCCAGGCTGAATTACACCATGAAAACATGCTATCCTGCGCGAAGTAACACATAAAGCATGTTTTCTCGGCTGAATTACACCGTGAAAATGCACTACCCTGCACATAGTCACACAGGTAGCACGTTTTCTCTGGCCGTGAAAAAAGCACTAACCTGCCCGTAGTCAAACTGGCAGCACGTTTTCTTGGAAGGAATACACCGTGAAGCACGCTACCCATCGCATGGTCACCCAGGTAGCGTGTTTTCTCTGGCCATGAAAACACGCTACCCTGCGCGTAGTCACACAGGTAGCGCATTTTCTCGGCCGAATTAACCTAGGAATACATGCTACTCAGCACGTAGTAACACATGTAGCGTGTTTTCTTGGCCGAATTACACCGTGAAAGCACACCACCCTGTGCATAGTCACACAGGTAGTGCGTTTTCTCAGCTGAATTACACCATGAAAACATGCTACCCTGTGCGTAGTCACACAGGCAGCACATTTTCTCGGGCGGGTTACACCATGAAAATGCGCTAGCCATTGCATAGTCACACAGGTAGCGTGTTTTCTCAGCCGAATTAACATGTGTAAATGCGCTACCCTGCGAGTAGTAACACATGTAGCGCATTTTCTCGCTCGAATTACACCATGAAAACACGCTACCCTGTGCGTAGTCACACAGGTAGCATGTTTTCTCGGCCGAAATAACGTGAAAACCCGCTACCTTGTGCGTAGTCACACACGTAGCACGTTTTCTCGGCCCATTTACACTGGGAAAATGCGCTACCCTGTGCATAGTCACACAGGTAGCACGTTTTAAGGGGCCGTGAAAAGGCGCCGTCCTGCACGTAATCACACAGGTAGCGCATTTTCTCAGCCAAATAAACATGTGAAAATGCGCTACCCTGCACGTAGTCACACAGGTAGCGTGTTTTCTCGGCTGAATTACAGCATGAAAAAGTGCTACCCTGCACGTAATAATACAGATAGCGCGTTGTTTCGGCCGAATTAACATGTGTAAACACATTACCCTGCTTATAGTAACACATGTCGCCCATTTTCTCGTCCAAAATACACTGTGAAAATGCGCTACCCTGTGCGTAGTCACACAGTTAGCGCGTTGTCTTCAGCCAAATTAACTTATGAAAATGCGCTACCCTGCATGTGGTCACATATGTAGCGCGTTTTCTAGGCTGAATTACACCATGAAAACACGCTACCCTGCGCGAAGTAACACATGAAGCATGTTTTCTCGGCTGAATTACACCGTGAAAATGTGCTACCCTGCGCATAGTCACACAGGTAGCGCGTTTTCTCTGGCCGTGAAAAAAGCACTACCCTGCGCGTAGTCAAACTGGCAGCACGTTTTCTCGGTAGGAATGCACCATGAAGCACGCTTCCCATCGCATAGTCACCCAGGTAGTGTGTTTACTCAGGCCGTGAAAACAAGCTATCCTGCATGTAGTCACACATGTAGCGTGTTTTCTCGACCGAATTAACATGTGAAAATGTGCTACCCTGCGCATAGTCACACAGGTAGCGCAATTTCTCGGGCCGAATTACAGCGTGAAAAAGTGCTACCCTGCACGTAATAACACAGGTAGCACATTGTTTTGGCCAAATTAACGTGTGAAAGTGCGCTACCCTGCACGTAGTAACATATGTAGCGCATTTTATGGCCGAATTACACCATGAAAACATGCTACTCTGTGCATAGTCACACAGAGGGCTTGTTTTCTCTGGCTGTGAAAAGGCACTACCCTGCGCGTAGTGACACAGGTAGCATGTTTTCTCGGCCGAATTAACATGTGAAAACGCGCTAACCCTGTGCGTAGTAACACATGTAGCGCATTTTCTCGGTGGAATTACATTGTGAAAAAGCGCGCTACCTTGTGCGTAGTCACACAGGTAATGCGTTTCCTCTGGCCGTGAAAACAAGCTACCCTGCGCATAGTCACACAGGTAGCGCGTTTTCTCAGCCGAATTAACATGTGAAAACGCGCTACCCTGTGCGTAGTAACACATGTATCACGTTTTCTCAGCTGAATTACACCATGAAAACACGCTACCCTGTGCGTAGTCACACAGGTGGTGTGTTTTCTCGGATGAATTAACATGTGAAAATCATGTCACACAGGTAGTGCGTTTTCACATGTGCTACCCTACACGTAGTAACACATGTAGCACATTTTAAATAATAAACTGACAATGCAAAGTGACCAATATAGCAGAGATGTGCGTAGATGAAAAATGGCCAATTGCACTACGAACTGAGTATGAACAAATAATATATACTACAGTGATAATATTGTGTGTTGAATAGTCTTATGGCATTTTCCTCCATGTGTGCAGAGTTTTGAGCCACTTTCCACAAAAACCTAATCCTGGGTGATTAGAGATTTTCATGATGCATGTGTAGTGTAAATGTCCTGATGGAAGCTGAGTGCAGATGATCTTTTAAAATGTTTTAACCACTCTTTCTAAGGATTTTCTTGTCCTGTGCTGAGCAGCTGCCATACTAGTATGTAATGCAACTTGTTAAGAAGGAAACTGAGCAAATGAGCAAATTGTTCTTGCATAACTCATATAGCAAAAAAGGCAATTGGAAGCCACCTTCATCCCCCAATCCTATTACCTCTCCTTCCAATTGAGCATTCATTATGTGAGCATGTTAACATCTGCAGGTTAAGAGTTAAAAATAAGGCGATAATGAATTCATGTCCCTCTTAATGCGCTGATGGCCACTGTCTGTCTCTCACTCGTGGTGTATGAACAGTCTAGAGCTGATCCACTTTGACAGGCCAGCGACCTGCAGAATAAAGAGTCACAAGCCCCTTCGCCTCACTCCCTCACCCCTGATTCTGTCTGCCTGCTGCTCAGTATCTTTTGCCCATTATACAGCCCTTGAATTGGCTGAAGTGTTTTAAAATGCCTGTTCCTACCTTTTTGAACATAATATTGCCCTGTTTGTGATGCTTTACTGCATGGAATAAAACTGATTGGGTTCCTGTAAGCATGAGTCATTTCGCTTAGCATCTGGCTCTCTTAGCAGGCTCTGCGATTAAGGTCACAAGCCTTGGAAGATAAGATTAAACTGCAGAGAGTGCTATAGTGATACTATGACCCATTCCCTTAGTGGAACACAACAATTCGCTACAAATAGCCTGGGCTCATGGTATGCCACAGTTTGCACGACTGATTATATGATGAGCCATCACGACTTTTCAATACTTCTTAAGGCATGATATAAATGTGTGCTTTATGTTTACTCTGTATTTAAAACCCTCATATAGTGGCAATTCTCAAAAAGTGTAACTTGTGTAAAGTTCACAGTGAACAGTGCTCAGGTGTGAGAGGTAAAAATAAAAGTGGCATTTAAGTTTTAAAATATGATAGTTGAGAGTTTTGATAGATGAGAGATTTGATATTTATATCTGATTATTTTTGTATAGAAAGTAAATAGCAGTGTCGTCTTTGCTTTAAACATTTTTGTGTATTTATCTTTTTAATAAATAATATTTAAAGTAATGGCTTGGTTTTAACTGGATGTTTTTCAGTGGAATTCACATCAGTTTGACAAAGGACAGGGTAAAACACTTTTGTGATAAGCATCATTTTTACAAGACATGACAATGGCGCTTATAAATTTTGCACTGTCTGCCATTTACTACTGGTGGCCTGGAGGAAAACGTCAGTCCATTCTGTGTTCTCTACTGTGTCTCGAGGCTCAGTATATGCCTCTGATTTGACCATCCAGTTTGAAAATTAATTGACTGATTTAATTGACTGAATCAGTGTGGACTGGACACTATACTCTTGATTGGGCCAGTTGCAATGATTAGGACAATAGATTGACCACTGCATGGCACTGAAGTACTACTGCTTTAAATCAATGAATGTTAGCTATTTCTGCAAATCATGACTTTTCAGCCAACAGCCAGAGACACTTCTTAAATCTACTTTCAAACCTTTCAGAATGTGGAAAATAATAGAATGAAAAAATCAACATCATATAGGTTAGGTTTATATACTTTTAGTTGCTTATGTCCTCATTGGAAATTCACCTACTGTTGTGTTATACAAATGAGAAATATTTAATTTCCATCAACATCTAGAGTTGCTTTGAGAATTTTCATATTCTGCTTCTCCCCTTTACACTTTTACACTTGGTTTTTCAGACTACACAGCAAATTGCACACTCTCCAAAATGATATTATACAATCTTTACACTATTCTGATAATATAGACTTTGGTATGCACATTGGTATTCAGTTTAGTTTGCTAGAGAGATTGATAGGAACTTAATAATAAGATTTTTTTTATAAGTCCATTAATATAGCAAGTAGTGAGGTGCTAATGATTGTGAAATAATAGTTACTAATCACTGCAGAGCCAGACTTCGTCTCCTGAAGCTCAGAACAAGGATCACTAACACCCTATACAGCAGCATTCACATTAAACACAACTGTCATGGGACTGCATGTGTGAGGTCATAAGGTTGTGTTTGCCTGGAGGAGGTGGAGGGGAGGTTCAAGAGAGAAAGAGAGAGATGGAGAGGTGAGGAGCATGTGTGACTAAACCGGGGCATGCAAGAGAGATTTAATTTTCCACACGCCAACTTTGTCCTTATAATAATAGCCATTTCTCTGTGCCACATATGATATGATGTCAAAGGAATGTTTTGTGTGGCTGTGCAGAGGGCGGGTGGGAACATGGGGAATGGAGAGGCAACCAGGTGAGATCAGAAGTTCCCATCATGAAGGCATGAAATGTACTTTGAGGGAAATGTCACCTCTAATCTTTATTATAATAATGTGCCACTGACTGTCTTGTTCAGATATTCAACGGTAATGTGTAAACAGTAAAAAAATCAACAAATGTGAGAAATTTCAGCCATAGCCAACTCAGTTTGGTAAGAAATTGATTGGACTTTCATTGATTGGAGATTTCATGGTATTTCATATGGAATACCTCACAAAATAACTAACCCAAATCCAAATTGATCAACCAGTATTCTATGATTCCATGATTTTTCTAAGGTTGGTCCATGCTGGTCCAGAGTTAGGTAAACAACTGCATATGAATCACTTCATCTAACAATGTGTAAAACCACATGACATAACATTCCATTTGAACCAACTTAACTTTCAATGACGTATTTGGATTTGGATGGTCTAACTCAAGGGGGGCGCTAGTGGGTTGCATTAAGAGCCACAGAAAAATGTGGAATGCTGGGTACAGGTCAACCCATTTACCCCTATGAAGTTATCGGGTTGAATGATACCCTTGCCACCAGCAATTCTCTTGCTTTAAAAAATGCTTTTTTCATCAGACTCTTCCCACCGCACAGGGCTGCACTTTGCCCAACGAGTAGATGCCCACGGGGCAGAATGAAAAAATCTGTTGGCCTAAGAAGAGTCTATATTCGCCCTGTGAATCATAGGGGCTTGGCATCCGGGGGTGTCCCCTTGCACACCGTATAAGGGCCCCAAGGACTGGAGTGCTATCGCGTTCTGCAGTGGAGGGCTATTCTTAGGCTGTCTGTCCAGGCCATCTGCGCAGGCAAGATCTCTCCTCTTTCTGTTTTTCAGCACTTCTTTCTGACTTATTTTGTTGATGTAAACAATGGTGCAGCTAATGTATTGATTAACTTAAGGTTGATGTATAAGGGTGGTTAGCTATTATAGTTGGCCATGGCTTGTGAACTGCTCTGACAGCTTTCTGTTGACCAACTGTGTGTTTCTCCACTCAATCCTGCGTTATTGCTGTCTGCTGTTGTTGTTATCGTGTTTAGAGGCTTCTCGGCGCCTGCCCGTCCCCGGGTGTTCGTCCTGACCGCTGGGTGAGGAGCTGCAAAGAAAAAAAGGAGTTACTTGACCCAAGACAAGGCTTTTCATCTCAACTCTCCTCAACATGAGCAATTACACAGTAACTCTGTGTGGACCTGCACCTTGGGGCTTCAGGCTGCAGGGAGGCAAAGACTTCAACATGCCCCTGACAATCTCTAGGGTAAGACCCAACACTGTCCATTGTGGGGGAAAAAATGTAAATACTAAAATGACATAATTCTATTTATCAGTTCATTTTATCCTTTGTGTTATCCATGTAAAAATCTACAATATTCTCTAGAATTTGGAAAAGTCCATTTATTACTATGTGTTCTGACATGCTACTTATTTGTGAGAATTACATAAGCATTACACTGTAACTGCTGCTGTTGTGACTGATATTATCTAACCAACTGTGGCCTAAGAGAAGTGAGTAGTGCCATGATGTATTTACAGTTCTATGAACAGTATTCCTTGAGACAAGCCTTGAGAAAATGAACATGTGCATGTGTAGCTTTACTTAGACAAAATGAAAAGTGAGAAGCACAGATACGTGCAAAAGAGCACATTTACATGGACCTCGCTTTTAGGATATTATGTTTGATTTATTCCTGTTTCTCCACTCACACGACCAAATAACATGCTGTTTTCGCCTGCCTATCTTCATTTTGTCTAGAGAGAACTGGCCACTAATATACCATAAGATGCTTTAAACACTGTCTCGGTTATACCAGAACATTTAACACCTGAACTCTCAAATTACATCCTTTGGATTGTTTAGGTGAAAGTGGTTATTTTCTGGAGATATATGAGAGTTTGTTGTGACTTTTTACACACAGCTTCTCTGAAAGGCATTTGAGTTCTTGTTACTCATCCATGACAAGCCTTGTTTGGCTCTGAGCGCTTAAACATAACTGCTAAAATAGTGGCTGTTTTCCAAGAAAACTGTTACTGGTGGAAAAGGGAGGCTATACTTTGTGCGTATTATATAGTTTACAGACAACCTGGAACAGAATTGATGTGATGGTGGCAGGAGGTTGTAGAGCTGCCTTAAAGTCACTTCCCACTAGGCATTACGCCCTTATTGTAGTTTTGTTCTTTGTTGGACAGCTTGTAAGGGGCACTGCAAAGGACACAGTAGGTGTCATGAATGACATTCCAGTGTGCCCATACTAAACAATGCCAACCAGAAGGTGCGACATGCTCTTCTATTTTGCTTCTCATATTCAGCGTCCTTTGTACTTCTATGTGGACAGCGTGCAGCTTCGGGTGCCTATGTTGCATTAAGTAAAAATAACCCCTAGGATTTTAGGAAGTCACTTCCAAATCACAACAATGTACAGTATGTGATCATTTGCAGCTCACAAATGATAACATGTGCTCTAATAAATTATTTTTTGTTCCCAGTTTTTTTTTTTTTTATATTTGTACTGCCCCGGAACTAAACTTGCTTCTATTTTTTATAAAATATTAAATCACTGTTTCTCTTGTTGGACCAAAGTCCAAATCTGATTAAGCGATGTTGGTAAAGGGTGAATTGCTGAAGTGATAAGAATGATGCAAATTGCTTTATTTTTGTTTAAATTGCTGCCACTTATTTGTGGAATTTACTTTGACAGTTTATGATCAGTGCCATTACAAATCTTCTGCCATTAACCTGGCCCTTAAACTGATTCCAAGTGGTCTTCAGTTGATTAGAATTGGACACTGTGTCGTCAGTTAGTGGCATTACACCTGTGTTTGCTAAATGCCATAAAATGCATTAAACAAGTCTTGAAATGTCCAGAAAAAGACTCAAAATAACCAAGCAATCCAGCTAAGAAAACTATATGTATAAATTCTATAAATATGGTAACCAAGAGAATATCACAAAGCGGAATTAGAGATGATTTTTTTTTTTTGACAAATGGATTTTTGTTTCACCACTTTTGTACAATAATCTGCCTTTAATTAAGATGTTGTGATTCACACAATATTACAGCCATTTTAAACTGCCTTTATAGACTGAGAATGGATGAATACTGCAAGAGAATCTGGCGCCACGTCCAGCTTCAGGGAGAATGTTTGGTTTTTGTTACAATCCAAAATACCATCCAGAATGAGAGTTGATTTTTGCTTTGATCACTTTGTGCAGACACAAAAAAAAGACCAAAAAGCCTATTGTAACAATGTGTCAATTTTACCACATGAAGTATTTGTATTGCTACTTGGCTGACTTTAGAGAAAGGTCAGAACAACATGTTTAGTTTAGGCTTCATAAATATTAATAACACATAGACAGTAGCTTGTACAGGACAATAGATGAGAGATTCGCCTGACCAAGGTCAGTCTCGTACCAAACAGGACACTACATGGCTGGACTGATTAACATTTGAAGAGGGCACATTTTCATTTGAGCTCTGTGTGTGGTGTGCATGTGTCGAGGTTTTGAGGTGATTGCAACGGCTTGCTTGTTTATATATTATACAAAAAGAATTTGAGAAATCTTTTTTGAAGATTTGCTGCTTTGTGAAAGTATTTTCTTTGTGAGGAATGGTCCTCATGATGACAAATTGCTTTAACACACACGGTCTTATGCATTATTTAAAAAAAAGCACAAGTCAAAAGTTTTTTGTTAAGAGAGGTAAAGGTCAGGTTCAGGGATTGTTGTAAATATGTTGTCATAATCGGTGTCAGTGGAAGAACTTTACGAAAGATTGCAATCGTGTGTGGGTGTGTGGGGTTGTGTGGGTGTGTGTGCTTGTGTGTGAAATGGATTTTTGGGTGAAATGATAAGATGCATGACTTCAACAGTAATTTCATCCACAGTACAGATAAGAGCTTTTATAAATTCCCCCTTGGTGATGATGCATTTAGAAACAGAACACTGGGAGATTTAGCCAGTAGATCTGATATAGTCCTGGTCTGCTTGATGAAAAATGAAAAACACGGTTGGAAGTAAATGTGTACAGTTTTGTTATCGTTTAAATATATTCATATTGAAAGTAGTGCTCAGATTTCTGTGTATACTGAACATATTTTGAAAGGATTTATTCTGCACTCATAAAAGCACAAATCAATCCTAAATGATTAAATCTATTAGCCCACAGAAAACTATACAGTTTATTAAAATTACATTACTATAGTTTGTGTGTAACACCCTTCTATACAACTGTTAATAACCCACAATAGCGGGCAGTCAGAGTTCCCTTTGAAGCAGTGCTCTTGAACGCTTTATTGTGGAAAGCAACCTGTCAGTCAGGGTTTCGCTAACATAGTGACGTGGAGCGCTGTTTCTAAGTGTATTTATAGGTGTAGACGTTGAATTTTAATAGTACAGGATAACACTGACCTTTACAAATACACTGCCTTAAACGGCCACTCCAAACACATACGCTAATATGGTAATGAAGGATAGCTACTGGGGTCTTTTAGGACGTCACACACATTTTTTCAGTGACTTTTAGCCACGTTAGGGTTTGAGAAGTGTCGTTCCCATTATGCAGCCAACTTGGGAGGTGCAATTCTTTGTAGATCTCGTCACAACAATACTCCAGACTTCACATTTGACCAGAACAGTCCTTTTAAATAAAGCTGACATTTAGCACACGTGACTCATAAATCACATTGCTTCCCTGTGTTTTTAAATGTACAGCATTCAATCTGCCAAGAAACTTGTAAATAAGAACAGGGCCAGGACAATCAGTACTATTAATTTAATGTTGTATAAGTATATAGTAGGTGCATCAGAGGCTGAGTAATGAGTCAAGCTAATTCATAAACGACTCCAGTTTTAGTTTGATCTAACTGGCATTCATGGTGTCAACTCTGTATTGCTAATTATAAAGGTTAAACGGTTCATGAGTGTGTTTTGTTTAGATGTGCAATGTACAAAAGCAGTATTACAGGGTAGATCAAGTATAGAGTCTATTCTATTTATTAGCCATGTTATGTAATGTAATTATTTGGACTATTCTGTACATATTTTTACATTAGTTTAACCTCTACAAACTTCATTCATGACTCATGGCACATATTGTACTCGTATAACTGTGCTTGTAACAAATAAAGAATCTTGAATCTTAAAAACCAGCATCTTTACATTGGGTATATTTACCTGATATTTAAACAAATCATTCTGTTCTCTGGTCAGTATAGCCTTTATGTCATATCACCCAAATACAGAAACTTGTTACTTGTGACTTGTTAGTGCATGTAAATGTATGTATGCACTCCATTCTGAGTATGATTTAAATATAAGGGGAATTCATACCGCATCAGAACTTATTTAAAACAGACTTTTGGTCACACAATGTCAGTGGTCTTGGCACATAATCAGCTTTTATTTGGTATCTCAAACTCGTTGCAGCCAGCTTTATGTCTTAGTTAAGCCAGTCATTCCTTTAAATATGAACACAGTGTAATAGAAGAAGCTGCTTTGTGGATGCGCTTGCGGCAGTGGACTCTGGGCCGGCATATTTTCTGCTTTTCAGTCAGGAAAAAGTATTTTTATGTAGAGATGTGGAATCTGTTCCTGAGAAAAGCTGTATTCCTTTTGGTGAAAGTGGTATTGCAGATTAGCTATGGACCATCACGAATAATAATACACCTGCATAGTCTGGGTATATTTGCCTGCATTGGACGGACACCTTGCATTCACTGAAGTGTTGAGGATCTCAGCAATCCAGTGGGGACAATTTCTGGAAATGACATGAGGACAGGAATTTGCCCCCACTGCTACTGCTGCTGACATGTGATAGGAGAAGGTCTGTCAATACTTCGCTGAGAACAGGTTACAATATGACATCTGAATAAATGAACAGAAAAATATAGTTACATTTGCAATGACATCATTCTCTGTGTAATGGAACACCTTAATTGACATCATGTTTGGTGTTGCTAGGCGGTGGGTGGTGCCACTCTTCACAAGTGTGTGTTGACTAATGACAGCAGGTGGAGGAGTTAGGGAGCAAGGGCCCCACTGGGCATGCTCAGACGGAGGGAGGTGGAGGCAATTGCCAACCCTCTTTATTTTTAACATTTTAATGAACTGCCTGTAAGCCAAGCCTCCAACTCAAAGCAAGATGGGGTTTCACTTCTTGCTTGATTCTAGGGGTTTGAAGAGTCTTGTTGTGCAGGTGTAAAACAAAAACATGACATCTTTGGCATCAAAATAAAAACCTGACGTGGAGAAATAATCTGCTGAGACTGAAAGCATTTTTGAATCAGAAACCACCAGCTAAATCTCCAGCTAAAACCTGATGCTTTCACGATTCATTCCACATTCCAAAACTGATACTGCTAGAAAATGGTAGACATTTTATCTCTTGTTAGTTAGATTGAAATTGAAAATAAAAAAATTGTGTCTTCTAGAAATATTTTGGAACCAACCCATTTTCCATTCTATCGTTATTATGATCCTATGATGTCCACACAAGAATCCACAAATAAAAAAAATATATGTACAAATATATGTAATTATGCCACCAACTCTTTTAAAATGTTGGATTTTATTTTTGTTTTCATTATCTCACAAACAGCTCGTTTAACACAAAACTAAAATGAATTTTGAGAAGTGATCTCCAGTGAATAAAAATATATTAATGACGGTGAGATGATGAGTGAAACTATCCCATCGTTTACACTTATATAACAGAGGGATGTGGCGTATATTCACAGATCACACCGGGCAGCAAGGCGGCCAGTGCAAACTTGACCCAAGGTGACATCATCACAGCCATCGATGGTGTCAGTACTGAGGGCTTGACCCACCTGGAGGCCCAGAACAAGATCAAATTAGCAATTAACAAACTCAGCCTCACCATGCAAAAGTAAGTAATATACACCTACTCTCTCTCTCTCCGTGTTGCTCTTTCTACTCTCCGTGTCTCCCTTCTTGATGTTCTCCACATCCCTTCCTTCACTGTTTTTGTTGTTCAGCCACAATGTAGATGTTCTATGGGGACACCAACCATCCATCATTTCCCCTGAACTTATAATCATTTTACTCCTCTAAGTGGAAGCAGACTTTAGATGTTGTCCACAATTAAATATTTCTCCCCAGGAGGGACGAATGCCGTCACAGTTGAACTGGCACACAGCAGAAAGAAAAGATACCACATGCTCTTTCTGACAGACCCATATGAATCAGAAATCTGTCACAATGCGTGAAACAAAAACAATGCAAAAATGAGCATTTTCAGCTTCTTAAGCAGTGTGAGGAAACTCCATCGGCTCTGACCAAAGGAGATTAACCACTCCCGTGTAGCGGCCTAAGCTGATGTAGAAAGAGCTCTGTTAAATACCACAGCTTGTCTTTGACATTTCTGTGAGGCTTTCTACCAGTGCCTCACAGGTTTTCTTCCCTTTTTTTGCCCTTCTCCAGAGCGATTCTTAAGGACAAGAGTCTTAGTCCGAGCACTGGGAAGACCCCTCTTTTACTGATTGAAAAGAGACAATAAAAAATATAAACTTTATAATTAAAATCACATTTTCAACTCAGTGTTGTATGTGGTGAGATGTGAAGTAAAATATTTCAATGAATTTAGGGTTTAATCCATTAAACTGAGCCAAGGTTTTGACTTGCAGAACCCATTCTTATTAAGTATGTGATGATGGATTTTCATTAATTAAATGCAAAAGACAAAAAATCGTGGATCAGTTTATCCATCCAATCAAAAATTCATCTATCCATCTAGCAATCCACCTAACATTCTACGAGATGATTAGATGTTTCTGTACAGTGTCTTAACAACAAAGCATAACAGAGGTTATATATGAGCGTTTTTTTACTTGTAGGCTTCAAGTAAATAAACTACATACTTTTTAAAGATAAAAAAGGGTAGGGAAGTGTTCAGCGGCATTGTTACTGTGAAAAGCTTTTTTAAGGCAAGATGGTATTTTGAAGTGTCTTTCCTCTCTTGGCTTTTCCATTCACATAGCTGGACGAGGTCAGTCACAATAGCCACAATTCAGACTCAAAAGTGTTCATAACGCCTAGATAGTCCCAGTGTTCTTGACTTTTCAAGCTGTTGTAGGACCAAATACACAAAAGAAACTCAACAACCAACAACTTTTGAAATCCACATTGAAATCCAGTAAACCCTAAACTGAACCCTGCAATTGCAGAATGCTTTATTGTAAAACTGTTTCAATTCGTTGCTTGTGTAATAACAAAAATGCGTATGTTATAAGAGTCCCACAATCTTTATTCAAGCTTAAAAGGAACTTAAAGAGAAACTTCATGGTGCATAGTTTTGTAGTTGTACAACCTAATAGTAGCTTTAGAATGACTCTTTCCAGAGGATATGTAATTTTTGTCATTCAACGATGTGTCAGTTTTACAGAGTCAGTAAATATCTTGTAAGCTGTATGGAAAATATTTTGTTTGTATGGACCTCTGAGCCTGTACATGACTGTGTAGATTTTTTTTGGCCCTTTCAGATCAAGACGTCCAGCTCCTGTGCCCACAGCTATAACAAGAATGGACTCACCAATGCCAGTAATACCCCACCAGAAGGTAATGTCCCAGTCACTGAAATCCTCCCTCCAAACAGCACACATGCTGTACAACTGAGTAACTGCTGAAGTTACTCGCATTCGCTACAAACTGTACATCAGTGCTTAAAAATACTAATGTGGGTGCACTATATGTGCTCAGTCAAACTTTAAACAAACTTGACAATATGTGTGGATTTCTCATAAGGCAGACTTTACTAAAAGAATGCTGCACTAGCTTCAAGCAAATCATTTAAATGCATGCTTCTTAATAAACTATACTCATTCTCTAACTTAAAATGGGGATTATAGTTAAAATATATCATACTATGAAGTGTATTTTTCGTTGTCCTTTAAGAGCAGAGTTGGATTGAGTACTGACTCCCTCTGTAGGGCCTAATTTGTAGTGCAGTTTGCAAGCAAATGACAAGAAGTGTAAAATATTCCTCACTTTCTATGCTTTTGGTAAAAATGCCAGAATTGTTATTTTTGTCTGATGACTTCTCCTCTACCTCTTTGAACTTTGAACACTAATATTATTGTCTGTCACCCAATAATTCATTAATGACATGATAGTGGCCTACTTTGGAAGAAGAAGAAAGTGAAGCTGTAGTCAGAAGATTTGGCATTCGCCTGGCCAAAAATCCCTCCAAACAAAATCTTATTCCAAAATCTGAGGTTGAAGCTGCTCTAAAAAGAGAAGAACACACAGAGATCACATCTACCCCCCAACCGAATACCCGCTCTCCTGCCGAAACGCCTGCCCCTGTGCTCCTTGCCCCTGGACGTGGAGTCAAACTCTCTCCTAGTCAGAGATGGCAGTATAATTCTCCTATAGGCCTGTACTCTGCAGAGACTCTGAATGAGATGACCATGCAGCACTGTGACATAGATGGTCTGCCATTCCTGGGGTAGGTAGTGTTACGAGACCCAGCCCAAAAGTCTGTATCACACGTCCAACACCCACTGCCCTCCTTCACCAACCCCCTTACTATTGCTAACTCTTTGGCAGGCTTCACCTGCACCCCTAGTTTTTATTCGAGACTGTGTGTGGCAAATAATACTCAGAACATTCCGTAATTACCCCTGCACATTCCTCTTTGACACGCAAGTGATCAGCTGGGAATGTGCTCAGCGTCAGGGACTCGGTTTACCTGGCCCTCCTCCTGCTGACTGTAACGTGAAGAGGCCCAAAGTGTGGCCATTTCTACATCTACAACTCCAAGCTTACCCCATGCACCAGTTATTTTGATCTTGTGTGGTACATCTCACTTTAGACCCCCTCATTTATCACTTTTTGGGTTGTAGATTACAACAGGACTGCCAAACATGTTTAGAATATTGAAACTGGTGCCAGGTACAGGCTTATAAATATTTAACCCTTTCACGCATGATTTATGATTTATTATTATATACCCTAATTTAAACTTATAGTTTAAAATAATGTCATGTCATGTCACACAGTGCACCACAATAAAATGTGACATCTGCATTTCATCCATCCATGAAGAAGCCATGGGCAGCTGACATGGACAGCACCGAGGAGCAGTGCTTGTGGTACCTTGCTCATGAGTACCTCAGTGGTAACTTTACCTTTACCATTGTCTTTGCTTTTATTGTAAGCGGTGCAAAGGTCTGTTCTGGTCATTTCGAAACAGTGAGGGCACATTCACCCAGAGTTCATCCCTGGCACAAAGGCAAGCTGGTGCCATGGGAGATGCCTGTACCACGGCGGAACAGAGGACTGACCCACCCATAAGCTCTTTTAATGTGCATGGAATGTTCCGGCTCCCGTTACAGTGCATCCCAATTCATGTCCAACTGTGGTTATCCCATCAAATCTTCCACCTTCTATTTGCAGTGCACAGTGACTGTCATTCTACCAGCAACTTTCTCATTTTAACCCTTTCAAATTCTGATCTCATCCAAAAAAATATATTACTACCTCACTTCAGCTATGCAATGAAGTGGATACAATGCATTATAATCACAATGCAAATTGCATGGGCGTATATATGTACTGTATATTTATTTAATTTAATTCCTTATCTTTATTGAAGGCATGTGCAGACTGTCTCAATATGCAAGCATAACATTCAATCGCTGTGCATAAGAGTGCTGGAGTACGTTTTAAAAAATATATACTGTATATACTTTTGGTCATTTTTCCTTTTTTATTGCATAGTGAAGCCCAGCTGCTGTGTTGATTTCATGCTGATTGCTTTTGATTGGTTTTTAGGATATGGTTCAACTATTTCGGTTCCTTCTCTCTGGTTGCCCTGTAGCAGCCAAACTTCTGTTGCAGTCAATCATTCTGTACAATACACAGAATGGAATGTTGCTCTTATGAGACAAGTGTACAATAATAACCATTATTTCCATCATGTGACAAGGGAAAGAGACTTTTGAATGTTTATGTCTGCATGACAGGGATCTGCTGTGCTGCTTTCTTGAAACAAGAAAAAAGTGGTCATATTTTGTTTGTTCTTTCATTAGCTTGCACATTGCTGGAGGAAATTCTACATTGTGACAACAACACTAAGGCAAAGCTAACACTGATTCTTCTGTCTCTCTCTGTCTATGTCTATTTTTTTACTTGTTACCCCAGGTCATTGCCAACACAGCTGCCAAGTCAGTACAGTTCCTGAGTGTATAAAATAAGTTTGCTCGAGTGTGCGTGTTTGTCTTTGTGTGTATGCCAGCATATATAATATGTATGAAGTATAATTTAAAAGACAATCTTTTAAGATTGAAACTTATGTCAGAATCTCTCTCTCTCTGAGTATTCATTTGTGTCTCTTCACAAGCATGGATACATTTCCCATTTGCCTGTTTTAACGAATTTTTTAACTACACAAGAGAGAGCATTTACTGATTATTTTTATGAATTAACCTTTTGACTGCAATGTGGTGGTACATTGCATGTCGTTCTTTCCCCACATTCAGTATAAAAACTTAAAAGATGCATAGAATGTACATGTGAAGTATATTTAATGTATAAAATGTATGCATTGTTTATACAGAACATGTCAATACTGTGTTCATCTGATGACATGCAATCATAGCTGTTTTTAAATTTGCACTCAGGTGCACTGCATTTGCTCTTTGTTGTGATCTTTTTATGAACAAAATGCAATCATGTTGGCTTGAAGTACATAGAGTGTGTTAAAATAAACTTTGCATGTATCCTGACTAAAGAAAGAGGTAAGTCAGCACTCAAGACGTCTTGTAATAAACACTCTCTTTTTCATATCTCTTTTACAATCTATATCTGCTTCTGCGTGTGCAACTGTTACTCACCCACCTGCCCACTCGGACCCTTTCCCTTCCCTGTGTCCTGCCACCGCCCACCCGGCCTCTTACAGCCAAGAGTATATCCCCAGCTTCAACCCCATTGCACTGAAGGACTCTGCTCTCTCCACCCACAAGCCCATTGAGGTGAAGGGGCCTGGGGGCAAGGCCACTATCATCCATGCCCAGTACAATACCCCCATCAGCATGTACTCACAAGACGCCATTATGGACGCCATTGCCGGCCAGGCTCAGGCTAGAGGCAGTGATCTGAGGTAAGTTTCCCCAACTTTGAGCTTTAAAATATCCTGTTCTTAAACCGCTTCATGCAGAACTGACGTTACATACACCAGAGGGAGGAAATGAAAATAGACATCCACACAAACATACACACTTACAAACATAAAATGATAAACTGTCAGGGAAGCTACTTTTATATGACTGATTTTTTTAAGCAACAAGATACTTAAAATCAGATAAGATACAGTCAAGCTGCTATTTTAATATTCCAGCTAGCTGCAGTAGCCCATCAGGTGCCAGTTTAACACCTGGTTAATGTTGCAAAGAGAAAAATTAGGATGCAGTGTAAGTTATTTAATAACTTAATTAGTGAGTGAGTGAGTGATTATTTCTCATTGTGAACACACCACAGCACAGCACACCTCTGCATTTGACCTGGGGAGCAGTGCTTGGGGTCAAATGAGTGAATTCTAAGCATGAGATATTTTATAAAAGCATCTAGTAATTTGTGAATCAGGACCAGCAGATGTACACTTCACTGTATATTCTTCTTTTCAGCCACCAAAGATGTAATGTCTGCTAAATTTGGGGTATAACACAATAATTAAGAGATCTGTGGGAACTGAATGGTTTGCCTAGAGTTGTGCACTAGGGGGCAGGATTGCAACTCATTCATTAGTATGTTAACAGATATAAAAGTTCCATCTAGATGCAAAGATACTGAGCCTTTCTTACTGAAACAAACAGTAACACACTATAGAACATTAATGGAGTTTAAAGTTCAGGCACGCATGCTCTCGTGTGTTGGCCTCATTGTTCCCCTTCTTCCCTTTCCTTTCACAATTATGTCACTTCATCCACAACCAACCTGTCAACCAACCAAACAAACAAACAACACGCTTCATTTCTCATCCCTGCTCTACCCTGCTTGTCCCCTTCCACTGCGTGACATGGCATATTATGCCCCTTCCCTTTCTGGCTCTACATGTGGCTGTCAGTGGCGAAGAAGCAGCTGCATCTCCTTTGGCGTAAGTAATCATGGTCTCTCAAACCATCTCATACTCTCAACTGTCTCTCAGTCCCACTGTGTCCTCATCGTTTTCAAGGGTTGGTTGCATATACACCAAATACACATTTGTTTCTTCTTTCTAGCTGATAATAAAGAGCATCATTAGAGATATAAGAAAAAAGTCTGTGTATGACATTTTGAGGGTTCAGATCCCCATCATAAAAACAAAGGAATGTTCTGAGTATATTTTGATAAACTGTAACATCTAACATGTCAAATGTTTACTGGACACTGGCTTGGGATTTTTCTTTATCTCTTGCATAAGGGAATATGATTTATGTCAATGAATAATATATGACTGTCAATAACAAAGGTACTAAAATTAGCCAGTATGACTCATAATGAGAGATTATTCCCTCTGAAGCATGGCAGCTTCTATTACTATCCTGGGATACGATGGAAAGTAAATGGCATGGAGACAACTAAAACAGTAATCTGACCTCTTGTTTTAATCTTATTTTCTTTCCATTTGGGAGACAGTTCGCTCCCCATCAAAGACCCCCTCGTAGACAGTGCCTCTCCAGTCTACCAAGCTGTGATAAAGTCAGCAGATAAGGAGAACGAGCTCTCTGATTGGGCTCGTCGTGCAGCCAACCTGCAGTCCAAGTCCTTCCGCATCCTTGCCCACATCACAGGGACCGAGTACTGTGAGTGTAGTCAATTTTCTTAATTTTAGGAGACGATACATGGAGACAAACAAAAGAGCATCTTATCTCTTAATATGCTTTAGAGCCTTAATTTTATGATTTTCAGTGCAAGACCCAGATGAAGAGGCTCTCAGGAAATCAAGGTATTGCACATTGCTTCTGTCTACTGTTTATTATTATGTTTTCATATAGATGGTTTCATCTGGGGTGATTGTGGCCTGGTGGTAGGTTAATGAACAAGATGTTGTGGGTTCGAGTCTCTCAACTCTATTTCCTACACTACCACCACTGGGCCCCTGAGCAAGGCCCTTAACCAAGTTGCTCTTGGGACACTGTTCCTGTAACTAGAAAATGTCTGCCACTCTTGATACAAGAGTCTGATCAATGCCATAAATGTCAGTCTGCATGGTTGCATGGTTCACTGTGAATAGTTTTTCCTTTAGAAAAATATGTCATTCTTATTCTTCCCCCCTACACTTTTTTCACAGGGAGAGGTTTGAATCAGAGGTAAAAGGCCCTCGATTTGCCAAATTGAAAAACTGGCACCACGGCCTTTCGGCACAGATCCTGAATGTCCAGTAATAAGCACTGTGTTAGACTAAAGGACGGGGTTACAGAGACAGCAGTCAACCAGGATAAGAAGGGAAAGTTGCACAGAGAGGAGGCGGAAAACATAGGAGTAATGTAGTGATGGTATTGTGACTTAAAGCAATATATAGCGATAGTTACTAAAAGTACACAGAAAGCTCCCCTTAGTGTTTCATGTTTGTGTGTCAGCGTGTCTCATGTATTTTACTGCAAATCATTTAGTTTTAGCGCTCTTTTCTTCTTTTCTTTTGACTATTTATCCTAAATTAAAATAAACTGTTGATGTACAAAGACAAAACCTTGGAGTAACTTTGAAATGTATACTATGCATAGCACCACCATATCTCACACAAGCACATATTAAACAAATGTACTGTTATTATGTGAATAAAACATTATTACTTTTATCCAAACTGACAAAAGAAGTGTTTGTTATTGCTGTGTGGTTTTGTGATTTGAGAATTTATTTGCACCTAAAATCTAATTTATTCTTTTTTTTCTTTCTATTTCTAATTTTGCATCTATGTTTGACATTAGATATTTGAAAGTCATCTAAATAACTACATGTAATGACATGCAAAATCATCTTACAGTCTAATAAATTAAAGCCAGAAACAAAGACTATTGAAGGTTGGGCTAGACTTTTTGTTGTTTTTATAGTCTTTTTTAAATACATGTATCAGAAGCCATATCTAGCCAACAGTGCAGCAATAATAATAATAATAATAATAATAATAATAATAATAATAATAATAATAATAATAATAATAACAAACAAATAAACAAATAAATAAAGAAAGAAATTAGATCTGCAGCAAATAGTAAACACTGTAATAGTAAATGGTTTGTCAAATATAATGCTGACTGAAAATATACTGTAGGAGTATATACTGTATTTCAGAAGAAGAAGGTTTTTTGCAGTTACGCCGCAGTGAATTGATACTGGTGTTGCACCAGAATTTGTGTATATGAAGAATGTACAACATGCTTAATGCTGATATAAAGCAGTTTTGTAGATGCTGTCTGCTGATCAGTATTTGATGGTTTTCTCAGAACAAGCCTCAACAACGAATAACTCAACTTTTAATGAATGAATGAATGAACATTAAAAACCTAACAGTTTGACAACGAACTGTCACTTAACAGCTAACCTAAGTGGATATAATTGTGAGTTAGGAAAAAGGCAAGGTTTTGAACCAGAACCCTGCAATCTTGGTTTCTTGGTTTAGGAGTATAGTTGCTCTGCATGTTCTCCTTGATCCAAACATTTAAGAGCTTGAATAAACTTACGTAAACTCACATGTAGATTTGAAGTTTGTACACTAGGTGGCGCGTGAGGCACTTGGTTTTTTTGAAGTTCCCTCTCACCCACCCTTCACACACTCGGTCCCTCCCTCCTCCCCCGAAACCCCTCACCCACCCCAGCCCTCTCCTTTTTCGCTCAGGCGCTGTAGAGAGCACCCCCGCCGCAGTGATTGGAGAACGCAGTGAGTAAATCACAATTTGCTCCCTTACCCCTAGGTAGTTTATTTCCAATATCGAAACACTCCCCATGTAGTGCACCGCATATCCAAAATTTAGCAATTTCTTAATCTGTGGACTTATACTACTCCTCGTTCAGGCGGTGTTTCTCCCTATTTCACACGTTTCACACTTAGGTACGACGAAGAGGTAAAGGTAAAGTTAGTGTCCTACCTAGGAAGCAAGAAGTCGTTTGGGACTAACTTCAATCAGGAGCGTTCTCGTACGCGCAGGAGTGGAATGTGGCTTCAGTAGTACAGAGGAGAAACGGCTGTAGGGATGTGAAAACGTGAAAAAACGACTCTAACTGGATAATAACACCACAAAAGACACATTTTGGAAATTGTCTTTAAGCTTTTGCTTCAACAGTACAACCGTGGTGTTTGGCGACCTTTGTTTTTGAGGATTTAAAGCTAGTTGGTGGGAATTCACACATAGGTAAGTTACGCGGGGATTCCGGATATTTTGCTCGATGTTTTCCTTTCCGGCAGAAAAAAAACTTTGATATTTGGATGCAAAGTGTTAACACTTGTTGTATACTCAACAAGGAAGCCTGAAGAGGTTTATGTGATTGTAGTTAAAACTCTTGTTTTCAGTCATTTGTCTTATGAACGTCGTCTCGTTTTGATTAAATTCGCATTGCGCCGGAGTCTTCTAAACGTTGCCGCTTTTACAGCCATTTTGTTGTAAAGTTACATCTTATTTTTTTCTCTCCATTCATTCATGCTGCCAGTTAATGATAAGATTGTATAGTTTGATGAATGCTGTATGTGTGTACGTACAAGTTCAGACCTGCACCTACGTGTGGACCTGATGTTACTGTGCGACCACTTGAGTTTAATCAACTTGAACTCGAACTTATTTTTAGCAGTAAACCTGCCCAAGTTATTGAGCACTTTCGTTGCCGGGGTTCTGTTCTTATTAAGACGTTTTTCTTGTAACTTGTTGATAGTGGTTGTGAGGAGCTAATTGAAAAACCTGGTATGTTATGGTTTTTGTGAATCGTTTCTGGCAACTTTTATGTGGAAAAACCAAAGTGTAATGATTTGTTTTTGCTGGCCGAGTTTAGGCTTAGTTGTAATGATGTAAGTCTTCATACCAAATACATTCTTTCAAGTTGGAAATAGTTTAACTGTTCCAGAGTGATACGAGTGATTGTGTAGGTTAGTGTATCAGCATAAAATAAAGCAAATTAATTTGGAGACAAGAGCCTTTAAATCTGTTGTAATAGACATGCATTATTTTAGTCATTGAAAATGAAAACCAGAATAGTTTCAGTTTGTTCCAATCAGTAAAAAAGTTGCATGCTTGACATTGCACATTTTGAGATTGCTCATAGTTATATCACGATACCAGTGCCGAAACAATATATTTGTGCAGCTCTTGTCTATGTGACTTGAATATTAGTGCAGTAAATAAGTACGGCAGAGTGATAAAATATGATGACTTGGTTGAATTGACTTTAGTAGGACTAAAAGGATTAGGGAAAAGCTTTTTCATTTCCCATAAAATACGTCTGATAAATACAGTGAGCCCATACTATGTAAAAGTACTGTAAATTCTTTTTTTTTCTTGAATTGTACTTTTCTGCGTCATATTTAATCTTGTGTCAGAGCAGAACGCAAATGTTGAATACTGCAGCCATGCTGTTTCTTTGATTCTACAAAGGACAAAAGCATCTAAGAACACACATAGTATATAGCTATTTTGAAGCTTTCGTTAACATATTTTTGACTTTGTAAAAATTGATGTTGTTTACCCCAATAGAGGCTGGACAGTTGATTAGCAGCTGTTGGTTTCACTTTACAAGTATGAAGAATAGGTTCTCTTGGAGGACAAAGCTCTTGTACATTGCTCTGGATGAGTACGCTAGCCAAATGCTGTAAATGTAAATTCAACACGGCCCTGCAAAACACAATGGTAAGGGTGTTGTAGTCTATCTTCTGTATTTGTACAAGGCTTTTGCTGATTAGAAAGTGTGTTCTTGCCCTTTGAAACCATTTGTTTTAAGGGGTGCTCGGAGAACAGGCTGTCTTTCAGTAAATCTGTATGTCTCAATCCTCCCAAGCACACAGAGAATGAACTGCCCTCTGATTACTCCCTTGAGTTATTACGATGGAGTCTGAGATAAATCTCATAGTAAGAATAGAGACAGATCTCTCTCCATATATCTTGATTTAGACATGCTTTTGGGCTTTTTAGTGCACCAGGAAAGCCAAAAAACGCTGAAGGAAAAACAGAGGCTCCGAGTGGGCCGTGCCTCCTTGTGGCTCTGCAAAGAAACCCTCTCCTTTTTTTAGTGCCAGTGTTCGGAAACACAAATAGACTTTAATGCCTATGGTTTATTTTCCCTGTCTCAACACAGCGAATATGAATAGACTTTCAAGTAAACACCGGGCATTTCATGCCTTCTTAGATCTGGACGTTGTGTTCAGGAACTTAGCTGATGATGACCGTGATGGGTGTTTATAAGTAACCGTGTGGAGCGTCACATAGGAAGATTGGCAAGTTTAATTTGTGTATCTAATAATATTTAAAGTCATATGTTTTCCCAAATAGAGGTAACATCCAAATGAGCTCAGATGATTTGATATCTCAATGCATTATTTTTGAAGTAGAATTGTGTCATATCATATTTGGAGTGTGGCTTGGTGACCTTGCTCTTGTGTGTTTCTTGGTAGGTTTTATTACCACAGTGCACACTTTTTTAAGATTGTGAAACCCACTGTGTGACACACAAGCCCACATTGTGTTTAAACAGAGGAGCAACTGACCCAGCATTAAAACAGATTATGAATTTATTATCGGTGGGGTGCTGATAGGTTGTGAAGTCATTAAGGGTAAACTTTTGTGAAGGATGAAGTTCCTTGTTTACCAACAGAGGTTAATTGAGGTTATTCAGATGCTAATCTTTGTATAGTATAATTTAGCACTTGTTCCAGTGCAAATGTTTCCATTCACAAAAGCAATGAAAGGTTTCTCTCCCATGAAATAAAAGATGGTTCACACTATTCCTTTTGAACTGCAACTTTTTGTGAAACATTTGGAGAAATGACAGATAGCTGTCTGACTGATTTAAGACATGGATGTTTTGTCTTGCAGTAATCAGTCTTGGCCTTAACACCCTAGATAACATTTGCATGTGCTACTTTTTTCCCATGAATATGCTTAGCAGTTCTCAGTATGTGTGAAATTAGACTCCTTAATAAAATCGTAATGCAGTTCTCGATTGGTTCAAAATCCCCACAGTGATTTCTTTGGTAAATAACTTGAACTGAAAAAGTTCAAAAACATTTTTGATGTCTGGTCACCTCTGTTTTTTCTGTATTGTTAACCTCATAAATAAATACAATAAAATCTTTTCTTGAACCTCCTCATTGAACGATGTTCTTACAAGATGTTCATTTGACCGGTCAGTGTTTCTCTCTCTGTGTCGAAACTAACTCCTTCATATTACAGTCTGAACCTTTAACGATCTGTAAGCAGCTTGACGAGCCGCGGGCCAGAGAAATCCTGCTGCCTCTCCACGACTACACCCGGTGTGGGAGGAGAGCCGGGAACCAAATCTAATTTTCTCCCTAAGTGCCAAGCGTTCTTTATTTATATATCACTGCAGCCATGTTTAAATGGAAAAATGTTTGTCCTCTTCTTTCTGTAGATGACTGCTCTCTGTTCTAGGAGGTTTGGCTGTTGTTTGGCTTTCAAGGTGCCTCTGCCAGGAAAAAAGGGCAAGTGAGAGAAGGAGGGAGGATGGTATGGGAGTTAGAATGCATTACAGCTTGGTGTGTTTGTTTGCATGTGGGGACAGGTTTTTTGGTGTTTTTGAGGACCTGTTTGTCCCCTGAAAGATAAGAAAAAAATGAGATAGTTTAGATGTTTGTGACTTTATGAGGACATTTGTGTATGTGGGGACTGGTCCTCAAAGGCAAAAAATTGCTTTTGGTTAAGATTAAGGTTAGCTCTATTATTGTTAAGATTCAGGAATTATGGGACTCATTGGAAGAACCTAACAAGACAGCAAGGTTTAGTGTGTTTGTGTTTATAGCACAGGGAGTCAGGTTACAGCTTCTGTCTCTCCCTACGAGCTCTGAGTATCAGAGAAGGGAAGCAATATTTTGTTGTTGCAGTCATTCACTCTAGCAAATCCAGTCTCGTTCTTGTCTGTTTTAGGCCCGCCTAGACTGACAGTGCTGCTTTCTTCCTAAAATACACATACGTGCTCGGCATCAGCAAGATGTCATCTTGTGGCTATGTGTGTTTCCATCTCTGTATTTTAGCATTTTCACTTTTGTATAAATGAAATAAGACGTCATTGAAAAGCAGCAGGATGGCTAGAGCAGTGGTGGTGAATGGAGGCTGAAATTGGGTCTGGAGAGATCTTATCATTAGCTGCAGGAATAGCCTACCTGTTTACTTCCCTTTTTACTGCAGAGACAGGCGCGCACTTCCTGACTCGGCCGCTTTTTTCCCTCGCTCAATGTTATCAGCAAATCTTAATGAACAGTAAGTCTACAAATGGCTTGTATGTGACTGGCAACCGAAGAGCACCTCTTTTCAGGAGAACTGAAGGAAGGACAGGAGTGAAAGAGAGGGAGAGAGAAAGAGAGAGAGAGAGAAAGGAGGCCAGTAAAATTCAATATCGTTGCTTTGTTTTCCCAGGTTTACTCAGAT
This sequence comes from Distichodus sexfasciatus, assembly GCA_032718565.1. Taxonomy (NCBI): domain Eukaryota; kingdom Metazoa; phylum Chordata; class Actinopteri; order Characiformes; family Distichodontidae; genus Distichodus; species Distichodus sexfasciatus. Next base: position 4,316,072 of record JAVGVS010000021.1, on the reverse strand, counting down.
TATTCCCCAGAGTGTTCTTGTGTAATGTCACATTGCCATTCTGAGTATTGTGAGGTTTTAATTGTTTAGTCTTACTCGGTTTAATATGGTCTTCTGTTCTTCCGATTACTAAGCAGTCAATCTGTTGGCTGAGTAGCTATCTCTTTATAGCATGATTCTTTTTTTTCCCCCTGGACTAAAGCTTTCGCTTTGCTTTCACTTTGAATTCACGCTGCTTTTTAATCTCCATAGTCCCTCTATTCATGAGGCTGTTGGACGTTTCAGTCATGAGCCTTTGTTTCTTCAGCGGTTTTCTTCCTATGGGTTTAGAACAAAAGGGTTGAGTTGTTTTGGGTGAGCTGGAGCGTGTAAACTACACACGCACCCATTCTCAGCTGGACTGGAATCTCTCATTGTACGGCTCACACTAACCATATGGGACTGGCATTATCACGGGACCGCGGTCTGGCCTGCAGTGAGGTGGGATACAGGTGCTGACGGTCATCCAGGGACAGTTTACAATCGGCTGACGCTCTTACCCAGAGCAACGTACCTGAGTCACATGGCCATTAAAGTTGTCTGGTTAACTGATCAGTATTTTAGAACTAAATTATTGACAGTATAAGGTGTATAATGCATAATGCTAAAAATCACATATTCCAGTTCACTCAAAAGTTACTCAATCAACCTTCCAGACAGTCTCCCTTAGTATGGAGCTTCAAACAGACATTGTGGCCATAAAGAAATAAAGCTGGAAAGCTGATAAGTCTCTCAGGAGAAACTTGTTAGGGGTCTTTCTTAGGTTCTCAATATTGATTGTTATTTGTTAGTGCTGTGTTGCTTTTGCTACCTCACCTCACCAAAAAAGTGACAGCCTGATAGATTCTTTTACAAAGTAGTACACTTAACTCAATAAACTATAAACTATTATGTAATAACCTTATGATTTTAATACAATGAACATTACAAGCCGTTAGAGCTTATGGGTCCATGATTCAAAATCGATTTACAATTTATAAACAATTCACAATTCAATACATAGATGAATTTGTTTCCAGGTTGCTGTTTTGAGTTACTTTTCCCATTTGACTGTGGCGGATCAACAACCAAAAAATATCACACTGTGTCATATGTATTTTACCCAATATAATACATATTTGCACATAGTGACTGCATTTCCTTCATGCTCACGCAAAGGAGGTCTGTCTGGGCAGATTTCAACATTGCGCCATCTATAGGATGGGCGAGCTGAACTTGAAAGAACTGAAAGTAAACTAGTGTTATTGCGTTAGTTGAAAAATATTGATCAATTTATTTTTTTTTGGAATGCACAAAGACACAGACAGAGAAAGAATAGTGGTTCGTTTCGATACGTTTCAATTATTTTGCACGCCCCCACAAGCTGCATTCTTCTAATCAGCAAACTGAAAACAAATCACTTTGTGGTAACAAAGTGTCAATTGGATTGGTAACTAATATTATTATATTTTGAGCATGATAATCTCTTACACTACTTGTTACTCAGGAGAGTACTAATATTACAGTTACTGAGTAACGCAAAACTCCCCAACAATAGTTTTATCATGTTGTCGTTCCTCACAACACTGAGCTCCAACGTGAGTACCACCAGTGAGCAGGCAGGAAGCCATTGTTGCCTTAGTGATCCTGAAAATGTATTTCCTGATTCACCCATAATGTGGTTTGGTGTTTGCTGTCTACGTGTTTTTTTGCCCATCGTGTCAGGTGTGAGGAGTGTTTGTTTAAGCCTTTAATGGGTGGTGTGTTGCTGAGCGGCACTCGCTGTTAGAGCACTTTGTGTGAGCTCAGTGTGTGGCTGAAACTAAACCAAAAGCTCAGTAAAAATCATTTATTAGCAGCCGTCCTGTAGCAGCTCTGGACGACTCACCCACAGATGCAGCTTCTCACTTCTAAATGAATAAAGGATGGATAGTTATGACAGAGAATTATGATCCAAATCTGTGCAGTAGGATTAAATACACATGATTAAAGCATTGTTAGTCTGAAATGAAGCGAAATGATGTTCAGTTAAAAATAGTCCGCTTTTTTTATTTTGAAGGGACCTGTATAAAATATACCATGACTTCAAATTTAATAAACTCAGTCAAACACATCAATGGAACATCAAACATTAGTTGTAATCTTTCAACTGAGAGTGCCTTACTTAAAAACAAGGTGTATTCAATTAAAATTTTTAAACATAAATTGTATTTGTTATTGAACTAGGCTAGCTAATTGCCCAGTTCCTGCTGATTTGTTTGGTTGGTGTTTTTTTCCTTTCTTTCATTCTTCCTGCTATGCAAATTGCCACCAACATTTGGTTGTTCATTTTTGAACTTTGTGATAGATATTAGTAGAGCTAAAATGATTATTCGAATAACTCGAATAATTCGATTACAAAAAATGGAGGCAAATTTTCTAGAATCGAAGCTTCGTTTAAGTCATTTTATTCGCTACAGCATGCGCCACTTGTTTTTATTAATGACGCACAATATTTTCAGTGGCGCGATCAAAACGAGAATAGATCCCCCTGGTTGTGAACGTATTTGTCGGATATTCCGTGCACAAAAACAGAAGTCATACAACAGAAGACATTTTTTGCGATGTAAACACGCGCGCTGTGTTTGTGAATGCGCGAGCTCCCGCGTAAGCGCCATTACTCGCTAAAACGCTCCGTTTCCGTCAAAACGTCCCCTTTATTACAGACAAAACGCATATTTTAGCTGATAAATAACCACAACAAGCAGCGTTCCACTCACAATGCAGCCATTTATTGAGATTTTCCCATCGATTTTTTCATAGTTCGTTCCGGAACGCGCTGAACCCTTTATTGTGACGCGACTCCGTGGCGTGCGCCGGGGATTGTGGGAAATGCAGTTCTCTTCCAGAAAGGCCAAAAGCAACTCATTTTATTGGCCAAATTGGTTCAAAATGACCCTTGAACTTCATGTTTCTTCATTTTCAATTGAATACAACAACATAAAGCGTCTATGACAAACTTCTACTCACACTACAATAAGCCTAAAGTGTATTGTTTTTTTTTTTTTTTAATGTATCGATTACTCGATTAATCAATAAAATAATAGATAGATTACTCGATTACAAAAATAATCATTTGTTGCAGCCCTAGATATTAGTTAATATATTTTTTAAAAAGTCTTTTTGAAAAGTCATATATAAACAAGTGGTCTTGTAAACAGGGTATATTAGACCTTATTCAATCTCTAAGATTTGGCTATATGATTGGAGACTGTATATTCCTTTTAACAAAAAACTCAATAGATTATGGTGGCATGGTTTTTTAAAGAAAAATAACTGCATGCAATGGAATATTCAGTCTTATTTTCTTTATAAGATGCACAAACCATTTTCAGTGGAGGCCCGTCAATTTTTTTTCCATTAACTCCTCCAGTAAGGAAATATGAGTAGGTTCTGCACTTTAAGTTGGTAAAGCAGTGTTGCAATAATAAACTAGTTGGGCTAGGAGTTCATTATGATTACTTTTTATCAGCTTTCCAGCTTTATTACTTTATGGCCTCAATGTCTGTTTGAAGCTCCATACTGAGGGAGACAGTCTGGCAGGTTAATGGAGTAACTTTTGAGTGAACTGTGAATGCCTTCTTTCATGTACAAAATTAAAACTTGTACCACACCAAACTACAGTTTAACCAGTGTTTTGTGTCTCTGTTGCTCTTGGTAGGAGTGCTAAATGTGACCAGTATGTAAATGTAGTGAACTTTCTGAGACGAAGCCTGATGCTTACAATGCGATAGCACATTAGACATGTTGTTTGATTATATAAGCTGTTATCTTTTTTAAAATCTTAGTTCTGCTAACTTAAAGCTTCATGTAGTCATTATGGTTCACTAAGACCAAAACAATAAATTGAAATGTTTTAGTACAAAAACACAGGAAGTCTAAGAATTGCTTCAAATGGAAAATACTTCTTAACTTCAGAGGAATGTAAAGGTTCTTTATATTGTGTGAAAGATGGTGGAGATGTATGTCAGTGCGACTGAGGCCTCCCACTAGTTTTCCATGTTCCCACACACAGCGCCCCAGTGAACCACACTAACCTCCTTATTTCATGGGCTTTATTTCAATTAGCTCTGGGTGATCGTTCACTTTGATCGTATTAGCCCCAGCTGCCTTTTCTGCACCCCACCACTGCTTTCCTGTTGTCTTTACTAAACCCTCTAGAATTAACACTAGCGATTGCATCTTCAAATGTTGGATTTCTGCTTCCTACAGCTGTCCCTCATCTTTCTGCTGTCTGGGTTTGCTTTGACTTCTACCCATTTCTTTCCCCCCCTCTCTCTTGTTCTCTCACTCTCTCTCTCCCTCTCTGACTCTCACATTCCATTCATATCTTTGAGAATGCTTTTGCTTGCTGGAACTGTTTATAAAATGAGCCTGTTCAGAATCTGCTCTCCAAATGCAATTTTTGTGTGTATGCCTGTGTGTGTGCCTGTGTGCATGTGCGTGTGTGCACATGCATGGGTGGCTTTTCAAGTGGATGTGAGGTCTAAATTGTCAAATTTAAATATTGCAAAACCTTACATTTGTGTTGCCATTTTTCTGTGTTACCACTGGTTCTCATGGTGGAAAATGTTTTTTCGTTTTTAAAAATTTTCAGGTTGCATTAGGAAAAAGTATTGTGAGTACTTTTAATATGTGGTTGTAAAGCACACCCAACCCAAATATAATATCAATACTTTGAAGGACTGTTGGTTGTTCTAGAGTGTGACCTGCTGATTGGAAGTACCTCCTAAAAGACCTCATGTAAAGCATGAGTGTAATAGGGGTGGGTATTGGCAAGGACCTCACGATAGGATACGTATCACAATGCATGGGTCACGATATGATTATATCACGATATAGTTCGATACTGTACATATTGTGATATTCCACATTTCACTGAAAATGTAAAAACAGAGCTGAAATGCAGGTTGCTGTGTACGATCTGGATGGTCTTAATGAATCACATTACATTAATAATTCAGCCAAAACAACACAACTCAGAATAGAATTTTTAACTTTGTTGTCTTTGCATTTTAACACACTGAACTAGTGGACGCCAAAAACGTCAAGATAAAGTGCGTGCATGATCTTCCCCTTCGAAATATCGATTTTTGGAGATCGTTAAAGTATATCGTGAAAGGAAATATCAGAATATATTGATGTATCAATTTTTTTTTTTTGCTCAGCCCTAGAGTGTAACTGGGGAATTGTTTTAGAAAATGGGCCCTAATGTTGTTGCTGAGTGAAAGCATCAAGGACACATTTTCCTGCGTGATTTTGCGTGATTTTGTGATTCATGGTATGACAATGTGTTGATTTGGGAGGGCATGAAGGAGAGTGGTTCACTTCAGGTTAACCAGAAATGTTATGACAGATATTTCTTTTTGATGCTGTTAAAAAGAGCTTGACAGTATGTACTAGGGATGCTAAAATGAATCACATAATCGATGCTTCGCGATGCAGACACAGACGATTCTGCATTAATGCAGTGACAGATCATAATAGGTTATATCATAATGACTTTGCTTGGTGATTTTCTGGCTGCGAAAAAAAAACTGGTTAAAAAGAACATCTCGGTTGTAACTATTGCCTCCCAATCTGCGATCTATGCCCAACCTGTGTACAGTGTGAAGTAATGTAGAAAAATGGATGGAATGCGTTGTGATGCATCGAGATATCACATTCAATCAAATCGTTGACATGATAATCGTAATTGAATCTAATCGTGAGAACAATGAAGGTTCACACCTCTAGTATGCACTCAAAACTCAGATAATAAAAGCTAAAAATACATGACTATGTTGGCATCTTATGATGGTGTCCCAAACTCATTCTTGGAAATCTCTAAAATACAGATACACCCCTAGTTGTATCTGTATTTTATGCAGCATGATGTTGGTTAAAAAAACATTCGTCAAAAGGGTTCATCATTTTAGAATGACTGGGGTAATGCTGTAGGGTAATGCTGTGTTGATATAAAAATAAGCATTATAAAAAGCTAAAACATGTTTTTACTTCCAGTGTTTTTAAGAGAACAATCCTTTATTGACTTTTATCCAAGAACCCTTACTTCTCTTGTAGTGTAATTAAGGAAAATGAGATTGTGGGTTGTGTTTGTTTTTCCTTTAGATCATGCAGCAAAAAGGTTGTGGCATGACAAGTTTAACTTATTTTGGTTACAGGATGTCCTGCTGCAGTGAGATATTATGAAGCCCTTATTATAAATGTTTCATCTTTTGATGTTCTTGTGATATTGATTTGAGCGTTTGACTGTTCGCTGTGTGAAATCTTGGCAGACAGAGAGCAGAATGTTGACATAGACTGTGGGGGAGATTGACCCTCCGAACTTACTGACCAGTCACATTCAAGTATGTTTTAACATCAATCCAAGCAGTTAGAGCTGAGCGCATCTGGCTTTCAGGCTTCAGCTCTGACTCCTTTTTTTGCAATATGAAACCTTTTTCTTACACTCCTCTGTCTGCGTGCATGATGTCTAGTGGAAGTCGGAAACACTGATAAATGCTGAAGGTGCGTTGTTAATAATTTAGAGATCTCTCACTGGCTTTTAGTGAGAGGTATTTTATTCCCCATGCGCAATGGTCCTTAAAGGTTATCTGTGTATTTTACAAGTGTCAGCCATTTGGTGAACAAACAAGGTCATAATAGCCAAGCCTCCCTTTTTGTATTTCTGTTAGGTCCAAGCTTTTTACGAGAAGGAAGCTAGAAAAATGAATAATTGCTTTTTGAATTCAGCTTTCAGTTTTAGTGAGTTTTTATGCACATTTTCATCAATCCAACTATTGTTTGCATTTTCTTTTCCAGCTTTTTTTTTGTTCACCGGAAGGACTGAGGATACAGTGGTGCCTTGAAATTTCCCTGGTGTTGGACCTCCTCATCTCAAACCCTCATGAGTGTGGTCAGTCCATGTTCCCTCCCACATCATGCCTGTCTATATTGGCTTCCTTCTCAGGTAAGTTTCTCTTATTGTTCAGTTGATTCCTTTAGCTTCTTTTTTTTCTTTTTTGATGGTGTGTGTTAAGGATGCTGTCCTAGGGCCCTATGAGATCTGTTTTGTTTTTTCCTAAATTCCGTTTTATTTTTTCCTGAATTCCGTTTTTCCATTTTTATTCTTCTGAATTCTGTGTTTTACGTTATAATCATATTTATTCACCTAAAAAATGTCTAATTATGGAATGGATGGGAAAAAAGAACAATGCAATAGAAAAAAAATCACATTAAATGACTGTTATTCAACTTCAACAAAGTGCTGGGGTTCAGCAGAACTTTTTCTGCTTTGGTAAAACATTTACCTGTAAACAACAAAAAACATTCATTTTTTTTGTGCAAAACGAAACGTTTCTGATGAAAGTTTTTTTTAACCGTAAGTGGTCGTCACGTGTTCTTGTGGGTGCAGTCTATCGTGTGCTGGCAAAACTCACAAAAGAGTTGTTCTCCCGATTCATAAAAATCGTTTGGGTATTGTTCTGCTCTGAACTTAGCACTAACAGTCGAATTCCGTCATTTTTTTGAGGACTTCGGTGTTTCAGCAAGCCTCTTCGCCATAGCTGACCATTTACTTTTTCCCCTCTGTGTCTGTGCATTTGTGTGTGGAAAGCTGAGTCCCACCTCAACAGGTAACACTTACAGGGGGCTGCAGTGGCCAAAATTTATTAGGAAACATTGCTTTGCTTTGCCCACACACCGATATCAGCAAATTATACGACATTCCGTGTTTTACAACGGATTCCATTTTATTTGTTGAATTCCGCGATTCCATCCGCGTTTTCCACATCGCGTAAATCATAGGGCCCTGCAGTCCTGTTTTTATCCAAGGAGTATCTTTCATTCAGCAGTACCTCCAAGGCACATCAGAATGACTTGTGTGGTTCTATTGCATTCATCAAAGATCCTCCTTATTTTAGTCTTACTTTAGTGTAAACCTTTCATACAGCAATATAAACAGTAGTAAATGCCCTTTTGCCGAGTAGTTATGTTCCTCCCTTATTTGGGGCCCACTCTGTGGCCCAGCCATGACCGTCTCCAAATCCAGCTGCAGCAGTTTTCCTTCTCTCTTTCGTTCCTCTGGTTGCATGTGTTTTGGACAGAATGAGAGGCCTTGCAGCACTCCGATTTGTGCCGCCCCTCATGCGGATTAACCCCTAACCCTGCATCTCAGACGGAGACAGACCTGAGCAATCAGCGGGTTTCCTGTCTCGTAATTATTGGCGCTTGATTGGTCTGTCACTAGTCCACATCGGCCCCTCCAGTCCACCTCCCCTGGGCCCGCTGCACATTAATAACCTCCGCCCCTCCACCCCCAGTCATGTGAGGAATGTGTGTTTACACACACACCTCCGTTGTAGAGCAAGCCAGGCTGGCGACCGCATTGCATTTAGAGCTACTCTGCTCTGCTTAGAATCACCGGAGCTAATTTGCAGACCCTCGTTTTGATTGGAGCAAAGTGAGAGTTTAGGTTTGGCTTAGCGAAGTGGATCAATCGGGCCTTTCGAGTGCGGTTTTGGTGAGCCGTGCAGACCTGGGATGTTTACATGGGGCTGGGGTGAGATGGCTGGTCGGGGTGAGGAGGGTGGGGGTAGGGAGGAGGGGCTGTTCCACTCAATTGCAGCCACATGTTTGTAGAGGATGTGGAGCTGAACGAGGCTGTGTGATCTGCCAGACTTTAAACAGGGCCTTTGCCTGTGGGCAAGTGAAGTTTTCCAGTGTGTTCCTCCTGCCTTGCCGTTACTGTGGTTTCGGTGCAAACACGCTGCCATGCTGCCTCACACTTGCGCATTCATAAACCCAAGACACACTTCCACTCATTCCCACCACACTCCTGCACACAAGCACGTTCTTCTGCTGCCTTAAGCGCGCACACTCGCTCAGACCACACACACAAACCTAAATTAGGATGAGGTGATCCATGTAGTCAGTGTGGTTCCAGCTTATTCAAGGCTGCACAAGTGGGGCAGTTGTTTTAAAACGTAGTTATATAGGGTCCTCGTTCATTTTGATACATGTGTCTGTGCACGTGCGGTAATATCGGTTAGTTGAGCGCTTTAGTCCTTACTGTTCATGTTCTTATTGTCTCTTCGGCCCATTGCAACTCAAGAGTCTCAGAGGTCGTTCTTTCAAGGGTGGGGTTTGGGTTTAGTTGTGTTGTTGGACGTAGGATCAAACAAACCAGATGTCATGTTTGATCTTTGAAAGGAGTATGATGTAGAGGGCGATGGCTTGAGCACATGCGTAAAATTTGGACTTTTACAGCTCTCCCGCTGCTCCAATTAGACTGTCTCAGCTCAGAGCTGTGAAAGTTGTAACAGTTTAGTAGCTTTGCATAACTTTCTATAATGGTATGTTCCCTTTAAACCTTACTTGTTGGATTGTGTTGAGCTGGTAACATACCAATTTTTATATGCTTTTTGCAAAATCTCAAATTTTTATTGGATCTGCATACCCAATTGTTGCTGGACCACTGATTCGAATAGACATGTTTTGAATGAAAAGAAATATTGAAACTTTCTGCCCTTTTCCCATTTGCCTGTTAAAACTGTGACTAAGCTACAGTACATGCAAAATTCTACGTGCTTCCTTTAGCCAAAATCTGCTTGTATTACCCTAACACTGGGTGAGTTAAACTGGCTCTTGGTCACTTATTGTGTCAGTTACAACATTTTGTTCTTAACATTTCAAATTTTTCCATTGTTTCTCATTATATTGGTGACCGGATTTTTCCTTATGTGCCATCCATTTGTGTCCCCACATTAAGGTTTGTCACCTTGAGGTGATAAGCATTTAGCATAATGACCCCACCATTTTCCATATTAGTCTGTAGTTTTGCTTAGAAGTTTGTATTGTTTTTGTACATTGAGTGTATCTTTAAAGGAGCTATTCATGGCATGTACGCATTAAATGAATCTAATATGTCACCAAAGATTAAGGAATCGTGTTCATTTGAAATATTGATCTCACTGATGAAATTAGTATAGCCAGAATATTCATTTCATTTGCAATTTCATTTGCAGCACACAAATCATATTTATGTTTTGATTTTGTGTTTTGGCCTGTAGCGCCACCCACCACTGACTCCCAATCATGAAGTCAGTAGCGTTTAGGCATCTAGGTTACCAGTTACCACTAAGCTGCAGCTTCAAGCATTCTGGATTACAAATTTCTGATCTTACTAAAAGTAAAAGGCTTCACTGTAACTCTCACACATGTAATTTATGCTATACATAAATAACTACTTCGCAAATAAGCAAGCATTATATGATCAACAACAGTGTAGGACTCATCACTTAACGTGGTAGCTCATTGTAGATCGGTTCTTACAGGATCCGCCAACATATCTGGGAGGTCTGAGAGTCTGGGAGGAGTGGGGGGAGGGTAAACAACGCGCTACAGTATTTTGAATTTGACTGCAGTACTAGTTTTGACCACAATTTTACATATAGTCACCTTGGGTATGAGAGAGGTGTCATATACCGTGGTGCCTCAGTTCTTAAACTACTTAGACCACAAACATTTTGGAGTACGAACTAATTTTTTGGGCCAAATTCAAGCTTGGGGTATGAACGAAATCTTGGAAAATAAACAGAGTGCCTTGTCATGTTTTATCCGGAAAATGTCGCGGAGTGCAGTATTTCAAACCAAGTCAAACAATTAGTCACTCAAACTGTATTTTCAACCATATAGTCAGAAATCAACCATTTATTTTGTTCTTCGATGTACTTCGACTTGTATGACAAGAACCATCAATTGATTTGCGTCTCTATCTGGTGATCACAAAAGTGCTTTGTCATTTCACACATATGTATTGTTGTTATATAAAAATTGCATGAAACACACTGTTTTGAACAATTCAGCACTGAAATATTATTGTTAATTGAAACTGTCAGAATTAAATAATTTATTTTGTAAAAGAAAAACAAAAAAACAACACCCTTTCCTGTGTAGAACCATTGCAATGTTGTACTTTTATGGGCCGGGCACAGCTTAATTTTTTTTACATTGATTCTTATGGGCAAAATTAACTTAGAACTCGAACAAGTCACCTTCTGAAATGGATTAAGTTTGAGTACCGAGGTACCACTGTACTGCGAATTAAACATTTTATTATTATAAAAGTATTTTCTGATTCTTTGTTTTTGGGGGACCAAAAACCCAGTGACCCTTTGTCCTCTTTTCACACCCTTGGCTTGGACCTCCTGTTGTTAATACCAGGGTACAAAAGCTATCTGGCTCGTGCCACAGAGTAGGAAGGGCGTCAGGAGAAGGAAGGTTTGTTGCAGAAGATAAAGTTCCTTTATCGTCCTTGGAATGTGCCAGTAGGTAATGGGGGGAAAACCCCCTCTTTCCCACCTTGCCAACCCCTACCGGTGTCAGGCCTTAGTGCCTTCTCAAAGACAGTGCGGCAAACAGCGGCACCAGACGAGCTCGATTTCACAGGGAGAAACCAAAACAGCCCCCTCGCACCATACGTGATAAGAAAACAGATCTCCAACTGTAGCGCGACGTGTCTCTCCAATCTGTATGGATAAGGGTGAGAATAGCATGCTTTTAAACACTTTGTGGCAGACATCTAGATTTGTTGGCTGGTAGGAGAGTGGGCTGCTCAGACACCACGGCAGCACAAGCTATGAAAGCGATCTGTTTGTAAGAGAAGAACTTTCTCCTGGAGCCATTAAGGCCACTGCGGTCAGAGTAGCAGAGACACTGAAACTGCCTGCTTAAAGTGCCTTTCTGTGCCTTGCTTAACGCAGCATCGTGTCCTTCGACCTGCACCAATTTGCTCTCAGTGTTTAAGGGGCGGTGTACAATGTCACGTCCCTTAACCAGCCAGATGACATATGTCTTTATACACCGAGGGAGAGCCTGTGAATGTGGTTGTTGTTTCCCAGATTGCTTTGGCAAAGTAGTTTTCGGGTCTGTCTGTGCGCGCAAGACTCCGTGACTTGGCAGGCAGGAATTCACTCTCGCTAAATGGACCCACATTACGGAGCATGGTTGATCTTTCCCAGGTACAGGAGAGTGTGTTCTGATGAGAGTCAGACGATGAAAAGGAATGCCTTTGCTTATGCTGTGTTTAGGAGAACAAGGTTCTTAGAGACACTGTTTTCCTGTAACGATAAGCAGATGATCCTGATAGTAAAAACTGAAGTAGGCAGCAAGAGTGTCTGTATGTACACACAAGTTTCTGAAAAGGCAATAAACTTACTGTGGGGGTTCTGCCAAAGTTTCTGAGTAAGAGCATAGCTTTAAGAAGCTGTACGAGTATGGTTAATACTACCCTATCATGTTAAGGCAGAATTAAAACATAAGCACTAGAAAAAATGAATAAGCAAAGTAGAATTGCGTGGAATTTAAGAGCCAGGGTTAGTCAGTGACATATTTTGCTTCAAAGAAGCCAGATTTATGTTTTTTAGTGTAGTTTGAGGAATAGTATTTACACAACAATCTTTGTATCTGTTGTCTAATTTTTCTTACAAATTATAAATAAATGAGGGGGGGCTCAAGACCTTTGCACAGTACTCTAAAGCAACCAAAAATGACAAACAACTTGACTTCAGGGACCATCTTTAAGGCATGGACTCAACAAAAAAAGATTTGAACATAAAAAAAATAAAAATTTGAGCTTAACCATGAGTATTTAAGAATTATTTGAGACTTACTTCTTTGTCTCATTGAGCTCAAGAAATTACTGATATTGATCCTGCATGTTGTTTTTTGAGAGAGTAGAACTCCACAGACAATGCTGCCTCCCTGCCCCATGTCTTTCCTGCAATGTCTGTGTGATGCCCAGAGCCCTGTCCAGATATTCAGGCTTTTTTTGGTCCTGGAATGTGCCAGAGCATGTGCGTCTTCTAAAGCACAGCTTTATTTTCAGCTGGATGGAGTAATTACAGGCTGGACCGAGTCTCTCCAACCGGCAAATCCACAGCCGTCTCTACGAGAGTTTCCCAGGATCTGTTGGAGGTCAGACGGGAGAGGGCTTAGAGTAGTTCGTCACAGCCACCCTTTAACGGAGCACCTCTGCCTGACCTTTCGACCACAAGCTTTTCCAACGCACTGGAAAAAAAACATGCCCTTTTGAGCCTTTTAAAACAGCTTGTTGTATTAGGAGTGTTTTCACGAAAAAGAGATGTCAGACACTTGAGTTGATGAGACTTTGGTCTTTGAGAAATGGCATCTGCATGAGAAATCCCTCAGAGCAGTATTATCACATGCAGCTGAGGAAATGATATCTCCCGACAGAAAAAGAAAACGACTAGAGGTTGCTGGGAAGGGCAGTGAACATTGGCAGGCTTAAGCCTCCTCCTTAAGGGGCAAGAGATGAGAGAGTGAGAACGTAGAAGACAGAAAAAGAGAACATAGAAGAGAAGGAACCGTCTAGCGCAGCAGCAAAGTTTGAGGTTTGTCTAGACTCTCTGGTCAGTGCATTTTGGGTGTCACTTTTTTATCCTTTATTCGTGCAATAGACTGAAAAATATTTGCTGTTAACAGCACAATAACTGGAAGTGGAAAACATTTTTGTGGAAATAAAACAAAAAAACATTTCTTACACTTTCCCTTTTGTCTTTTATTTTGGTCTAGACATGCGGTTTATTCTACTTTTATGTTTATATTTTAAGACGTCAGAAACTCGAACAACTATTTGTTCTTTTTTGAAGTTGATTGCAATGAAAGTTTGCTTTACAACAATATTTTTATTATATCAAGGCTTATATATAGGGAAACAAGACCCTAATGTGACTTATCACACCTATGTCTCCTCTCTTCAGTGGCATTCAAATTTGATAAGTCACAGATAAATCCCAAGACACACTGTGTATGTGAGAGAGTCAGGATCAGCCAGGCATAACTGAGCTTTTACAGGGTCTGAGGCCAGCATGGAGTTAGTGATACATAGATAGATAGACTGACGGATAGATAGACAGACTGACGGATAGATGGATAAGAGAATGGGGGAAGATGAGGAGGAGTGTATCAGGAGGGCTGAAAGGGGAGTGCTCAGTATTCTTATGCTAATCCAGGCCGGGATGAGGCACAGAAGCAGCCAAGCAAACAATGAGAGTGGAGCCGGGAAGTCTGCTTTTCCCGCTGGCCGGCGTGCCTTGAGAGGCAAAGCGAGGCGCTGGGCTGCCTGCAAGGAGGGGCCCCAGGAGGGGCCGGGGGGACGCATGCCAACACACACACACACACCGCACTCACTCACTCAATCTGTGAGCCTGGGCGCTGGGCCAGTTGCAGTGGAAAGTGTGTGTGTTAATGAATAAGACTTTGCATGGGTTCTCTGTTACTTATAAATAGTTTTGTAGAAAGTATGAAACTTTTATATGTAGGCAAGTGTGTATGTCTGCTTGAAACTTTAGATAATAATAATAAAAGTAATAGTAATAAAATTAATTTGTAGTGTTACGGGTTTATTTTGTCACGTTGTGCTGTTTTGAGTAGTGATTGATGTAGGTCAGTATTCCTATAAACACAAGTTTCCTGAGTATAGTTTGATTTCCTTGGTTGGATTACTTTTGTATAACAGTGTCATATAGTGTTTTGAGATGCACATCAAAAGCTTATCTGAAAGTTTCCCAAAAAATCAGCACAATCTAAAGTCTGTGCACAGGCAGGTAAAAGATTCTTATTCCAAAAGTTGCCTCCTGCCTACTGTGTTTACGTACTGTTGATGTACGTCTCTCTCTGAAAAATTTGGCAGCCTTATTAACTTGAGACTTTCTCCTCTTCCGTTTACCTTCAACTACTCGAGAATGGTCTACAGGGCTCAGATGTGTTTGGTTTCTAGGGGCTGTAAAGAACTTTTTGTAACTTTTGTGATCCATCTCTATATAATCCATCGTCCTATCCCATATGAATATCACCCATGTATAGTTCTATATTGCTCTTTTTAGCATTTTCATCTCTGTTGTGATTTAAATGCTTCTAAGACATCTTATCAAATGCCTAATGCTCCTGCTGATTTTGGAATAATCTTGATAGTGTCCTCCTTTACTCACAAGTCATTTTGGGAATACTCTGTAATAGTTGTTTAAATTGTGGGATATACTTTAAATAAAATGTGTTATATGCTGTTATATACTCCAGCATTCAGAAGCGTTTTTGTGACTTTGGGGGAAAAGAAGCGCACCCCCCCCACCCGCTCACCCTCTTGCTCCTCAGATTTCTGTCTCCACAGTGTTTCCCCTTTCAAGCTCTGTGTGATTGACGATGGTGGGAATTCCTTCCCCGAGCCCCCTCCCATGCAGAGAAGAGACAGTTCTTCTATATGGTGGCCTCAATCTCCTCTAACTTTCCCTCTTTACTCTGTTCTCATTTTAAGGCAAAGTACTAAGAACTCCTTTAAGGAATGTTGAGGAAAGACGTTGTGAGTGGCGGCTGTTTCCCTAATTGGAATCTTGAAACTTTGACCTCTTGTGTCTGTGTGCTTGCTGGATTTGGCTACTCCGTTGTTCCATTTACATTTGTGGCATTTATCGGACGCCCTTACCCGGAACAATTTTACCCTCATTTCTCACATTCCTCATACTGAACACAGCGAAACTCAGGAGAAGCTTCTATCAGGACATGACACCACAACGTTTTAACCGATCTTTATGACATAATGTCCAGTTATTGCAGCAAGACACAATGGACTATACATACGTTTACCATTATTTGCACATGTGCAGTTACCGTTTATGGTATGAATGCCTGTTTAGGAAACATATTTTAGATATCATTTCTATATAATTATTATTTAATTAATTTTTGTCAAGGTTATTAGTTTTTGCTCAATTCTAATTCCTGTTTTAATTGGCACAGTCGTAGGAATGATCAGGGAGCATTTCACCACATTGTACTTGTGCAACTATATATGTTACAAAGAATCTTGCATGTAATCAGAGGGACTGTCTCCCTGGAGCAACTTGGGTTTAAGGGCCCTGCTTAGGTGCCCAGCACCAGCTTTAGGCTCCCCAGGTGTTTAAATTCCCAATTGTATGGTCACCAATGCATGGTTACAGCCACTCCTGCCACCGCCCCATTGTTCTGAAGTTCAGGTTATTTTCGTCTGAAAAGTTTTCATCTGCTGCAGGACTGCTTTGAGTCGAATGGACAGGTCAGGATTTGTTTTCGTATCTGTGAAATGTCCTCTCACTGTCAGTTCTAACTCATTTTGAATGGAAGGGGATCTGGAGCAAGTATTTTGAAGTGGAGCGTGTGCCTTGTTTGTTCTGCAGTGGCTGTGTGAGCGTGTGGAGAGGAAGCTCTTGTTTACAGATGGAAGTGTGGGTGTCAGAGGCCTTGTGCGAGGGTGAGGGGAATCGTTCTCCATCGCTGGCTGTGCTGTCCGGCCTCCGGACTTTTTGAGACAGCTCGTCTCAAGAACCCGCCTGGCTTTAGCAGCCTGCGATGATCGTCTCTCTCTCTCCCACACTTTATTGCCTTTATTTGGGCAGTAGGTGGGATGATTTTTTCCATCATTAAACCTGCACACGATATTGCTTCAGCATTGCTTTGTTAGGTGCACAAGCAGAAGTCAAATCAACAAGAGAAGTTTGTTTAATTTTCTTTGTTCTGATTTAAGGGTTCTTGTATAACATAAAAATCGGCACACTTACAAAAAAATTGGTAATCGGAATCGGCTAAGAAAATTGCAATCGGTGCATCCCTAGTTTATTTACTACAAAGTATACAAAAGACTTTTTGCAAAATCTGCCTGATCGTCCCTTTGCCTGTGGTCCAGTCGGGATTGAGGTGGCGGCCCTCCTTAAGGGGGTCCCCCTCAAGCTGCAGGAGCCCCTCCTTTGTTTCCCCATTACCCAGGAGTCAGGGAAGTGTGAAAAGTAGGGCGCAGGTCGGGGCTCTTTGTCCCCCTTGGCCAAATGGAAAGTGACAGACACCAGCCCCCTCTCCATGCCCGTTAATTCGCCTCCCTCGGCCTGAAGCAGCCACGGGGACGCACTAATTGCGGAGAGACACGCAGGAGCTAGGAGAGAGCAGACACATTATGTTATTAACGCTGGACAGGGCCCAACATCGGCCATTTGTAGTGGACACCCACGGCCAGTCCCCTCAATCAGAGCTCTTCAAAGCTTGGGGGTCAAACTCCAGCAGAAGAAAAACTACAAAGGCTATGAGAGGATGCACACAGCCCTTTTAGTTTCTTTCTGCTAATCATCCTTACATTTTAGTCTCTATCTGCTGTACTTTGACGCTCAAGCTTTGAGGACCTCTGATTGAAGGTCAAACTCCACAAAAAAATGAAACTGAAGGCTATGTAGCCAAATACCGTCTTGTATTTTTGTTGCCTTAAGAAAATGCAAATAGTGCTCATTTGTAGTGGTCTTGCTCACGGCACCAAGATTGTTTGACAATAGCTGACATTACCTGTACTGTATTTCATCCTCTAATCAATTTTTACACCTTGCAGGGTTGTAAACACCAGGAGTTACTGAATCAACTCTGAAGTCAGATCCCCTCTCTCCTCAATATTCCGCCTGCACTGTCACACTACATCCCCAGGATCCAGCAACCTGAGCTTCCTACAGCCTCCTTCCACTCAGCCAAGACAATGAAGATGACTTTCCTTTGGACTTTCCTCACCTTTCTTGGAACCTGCATCTTCATCTCTCATCATGTAGAAGGTAAGATATGTGGCTCAGCTAGAAAATTGTCATCTCAGTGTTATGAGTATGTAGCCCGTCCGGCTATTACCACGGTTAGTGGAGATTGGGAAATGCTGACTAAATGTGTGTAAGTAGAACTCAGTCTGTGCTCATAATGCAGAATAAACTGCCTCTTGCTTAATTATTAAGACCATTCATACCATGCTATAGAAGAAAATCAAGACTTAGAAATTATAAATTAAGATAAGTACTTTATTTTAAACATAGAAATGTTCTAGTAATTGTGTTAATCTGTTAACCCTCATAATTTAATGTCATTTTTATATCTCAGGAAAAGAGCATAATGACATGCAGTGTCCTCCACCATAGTCCTTCACAGCACACTTTGTTCAGCCAATAAAATTGTTTGCTTAGTGCAGTATTTAGAGTATTCGTCAGCTGTAATGTGAGAATCTACATCTTTCATCACCCACTGCCCAGGTGTGAATGGCCTGTTGCCAGCACAATAGGGCCATTTGGCTATGCGCAAAAGAACTGTGTTTGTGTATGTGTGTGTCTTTATGTGCTTGGTCTTTTGACTGGGGAGGTGGTGGAATTGGCAGATAGCTGTTGTTTAAGGTTTGGGGCATTTAGACTAATGAATTGTCCTTTTGTAATACTGCAGATAAAGTAAGATATTATCATTAAATGTCCTTAAAGGGGCCATTGTTTGACTAAGTTCTTAGGTCAACTGACTCTGCTCCCAAAAACTTTAATCAGTAGTACTTTATCTCTGCTTTTCTATTATATGCTCTAGAATGAAACGAGAGAGAACATAAAATTTATCCCTTCTGCATGTAACGCTGTATATCTTATTTTTTTGCAGCTGCGTTCTTATGTGACTTGTCTTGACTAATGGTGCGAGTTTTATGCTTGTCACTGTGTAACTCTAATAGAAGATAGTTTGATTCTCTTGATAATCTGCTCAACAGTAACTTATCTATGTAACTGGATCACATTGTCTGTTTTTGTTTAGCTTTTGGGAGTGTAGCCTCACTATTTTTGGGTACAATTTCTTGGAGTCTTAAACAGTGTCTATTCTTAGTAACAGGAAAGCCATGGGAGAGAACACTGCCCGCACCAAAAGGCCAAAACTCAGGCCCGAGAGGAAAGAGTGAACTAAACAGATGTTAAACTCTGTTTGCCTTTGAATCTAAAATGAATTAATAGCAGACGACTGCCTTGTTTATTCTGTTTACAGTGTCAGTTTTTGTACCTTGTACACAGATAAATATGACAGACCAGCCTCTGTGCTCCGTAAACACTTTTGCAAGTTTTTCTTTGCAGCAATGTCCGTAGTGTCATAGTTTGAGTGTTTTGGCACTAAACTTATTGTGCTGTCTTTATTCCTGTTACTGTTTAGAGCGTTCAGCACTGTGAGTCCAGCCTAGCCTCCTGATATACGCCCTCCACACTGCTATTTCCATCACTGTCTTGGGACGGACATAGCTCAAGCCATTCCTCCCTGCTCATAAATACGGCCAGAGGCATTAAAACGAAGGTCAACCACCTTCGGTCACTGCGAAGGTTGTCTTAAAACAGCGAGAGGGGGTTGAGTGTGACGGAGAGGAAGACGAGGCGAGGGTTACGAGCTGCCGCTGAATTTTGACGAGCACAGTTTTATTTGGTTTTGTTAAGGCTAAGAAGAGTGGAGGCTCCTGTTCAGGCGCCGATTACTCACAGCATCGTCACGTCACTCGACACGTACTTACAGCATGTTTTCACATACTTCTTAAAAAGCAGCGCAGAGAGACCAACACTTGTGAAGTCAGAAGGGAGGGGTTTGAGCAGATTCTTATAGAAAGGAGGAAATCTTTCTGAGAGTAAATCCCTGTCGGGTGCCCTGCCGTTACTAAATTGAGTTGAGTTTATTTGCTTCTTAGCTGAGTACTGTAATAGCACAAGGGAACTATGTGCTAAGAATTGAATGTCTGGTTTATCTCACTTATTTTCACTTGATTTTTGAGTTGTCATTTTATTATTTGATGATGACTAAAGATTTGCTCTTTGCGACTGTTGGTGGTGTAACGGTAGAGTGTTCGCCCCCCGTGATCAGATGGCTGCAGGTTTGAATCCAGGATCCAACATTGATCAGAATATGATTTTTTTAATGCAGTGTTGTAATTGAATTTATATGTAGGCCATTGTGCAAGCTGTGGGCTTAAGATACACTTTCTTAGCTGCTATCTCTGTGTGCATTCTTCTAGATATACTGTTGCAAATAAATAAACACATTCAAATATATGGTCCTTTCTACTAACAAATGAGAACATCCATTTATTATCTCAACCACCGTGTCTCACAGATGTTTTCAGGGACGATTAATTGTTTAGAAAGCACTATCAGCCGTGTCTAATGTTGTAGCATCTCATTGTTAAAATGGAAACCAGTGTTGATAGCTCGTGTATGACTGAGTGATTATCTGTCATTGTGAACACAGCACAGCAAACAGTGCACCACAATGAAATGTGACCCCTGCATTTGACCCATCCGTGAAGGAGCAGTGGAAGCCATGCTTGGGGACGGTACCTTGCTCATGAGTACCTCAGTGGTACCTTTATCAGTCCTGGGACTTGAACCAACAACCTTCCGATCATGGGGGTGGGATCAATTGCTCTATGTAACAACCACCTAAAATACTTTTAATAGATCATTAATTAAACTATTACTAATAATCACATTTAAATTAGTATGTTGGTGGCTTCGGGGCAGCTGGTGGCGTAACGGTAGGGTGTTCGCCCCGTGATTAGAAGGTCACAGGTTCGAATCCAGGGCTGGTTTAAGTTACCACTGAGGTAGTCATGAGCAAGGTACCGTCCCCAAGCACACTGCTCCTTCACGGATGGGTTAAATGCAGAGGTCACATTTCATTGTGGTGCACTGTGTGCTGTACTGTGATATGTTCACAATGACAAAAATAATCACTCACTTTTGTTATCTAGGAACCAGGCTAAACACACAAGTGTGCTGAATCTTGAAGGGAACAAATGGGAACTGTAGGTTACTGTTAGTCAAGCTGACACATCAGTAATACTTTGTGCTCTAGTGATGCTAACACAGCGGAGGGTGAATGCATGCTGATCGTGTGATGGGTTAATCAGTGCCCCATTGCCTTTTGTTCACTGTCTACATTAGTAACTTTTGATAGCGCTCCTGTTGTAAACCTCTCCTGATCCTATGAATGGTCACATGCCTGCATCCACCACTGTGCTCACAGCTCCAGCCCTACTACAGGAAGCTTGTTGAGTCTATTGTTGGTGTTATGCGTTTCCCTAACACTTTAACTGTTTCCTGTATTACGCTGCCTCATGGTCATTACCCTGGACTAAACTCCCGAAATACTCACTTCTCTCCGGAAATGATCTTCGCAGATACAAAGGCTGGGTGTTTGTTTGTGTGTATCTGGTGGTCTGTCTGTGCGCGTTTGTGTCTGTATTTTTGAGGTATGTATTTATATATATACATATATATACATAT